>DWLH01000262.1:0-25275 GCA_018249795.1 Heliconius telesiphe telesiphe
TCCTCGGGTAAAATTCGTAAGAAATAACACAAACACAACAATTTTGTATACAAAATTACTTTTAACAACGTTTCAAGCCAAGCACCTACAATTTGCATCATAAATAATATCGTATCTTAGTTCCCTTCGCAATCGAACTCGCAATTAATTCAAGATGGAAAGGAAAGCTTTGAACAGAACAAACGTGCGGAAGAGACCGACTTCGTCGAATTTTAAATGGCGCGAGATATAAATGAATGTTTATTTTAAGTTTTAAAGAGTATTTGTGACTTTTTTGTGTTGGATGGTTTTTATCCATTCTCTGTAGAGAGCAATAGTGTTGATATTGTATTTTGGAAAATCAGATTAAAAGAAAATTATTGGTTAATTTAAAATAGATTATAGATTATAAGTTTTTTCTATCTAGTGAGGCAGTTGTGGCGCATTTAGACAGCGTTGGAATGTAAACGTGGCGGATGTGGGCTCAATCCCTTCTCGTGGGGGTCTATTACATTGAATATATTTTAAAACAGAAAACATAGTGTTTAAACATTAGGATCCCTGTATCTACCCTTCTTTATGCGGTTGAACCTCCTTTTACCACCCTTTTTTATCCACTTTGTTATATTTCGGATGGTGTTTATAAGTGTCGTTAAAACATTTTTCAAGAATCCCTCCCTATTCCTTAATGCTTAAAAGTTTTTATACTAATAGTATAAAATTTTTAAACATTTTTTTTTTTTGAGAAAAGAACCCAAAGCAATTCGTCATACATTTTCCAAACACGTAGTTCTGTCAACGAATTTTTTTTTTGCAGATATTTGTAAAAATATTAAAAAATATATTATCATACTCATACGTTTCACTTAACAACCATATATATACATAATATAAGATAGATGAAACACTCCCTATACTAAAACCGAAATCTCAACGGATTAAGGGCATAACACAATATCAGTCGAAATGGAGTAGCCCGAGCATCGAACCTCGTAAATCTGGTGAACTATCTACGATACACTGGTTGTCTGGAGAGCACTTACGCCGTCCTCGAGTTTGCGTGTGGTACAAGTATAGCAAATACATGAAATAATTGCCAATATTATAATATTATTATATCTTATTTTTTAAGGCCGTCATGGGACAAGGGCTCAATCATCGTGGGACTTTAAAACCGACGGTTGTGGGTTCGATTCTCACTCAGAATAATGAAATACATTTTTTTTTTTAAGAAACAAGCAGGAAGGAACCTTAATTTGACATGTACATTTTTTAATTCATTATTTTTACTGAGTAGGTTGATTTTGATCTTATTTTCTATAATATAATCCAGAGGGACTTCTTTCTAAATTTTATGGTAACTAATTTAGCACTTTTTGAAATAATCAACAAAAATAAATTAAATATATATTTTTACCTGTTTACTACATGCCGTTTTATATATTTTAGTTGCTTTCTTTTCAATTATTCCAACTTCATATTTTGTCCACATTTTACAAAATAAGTATAGATTCTCTCATCTTATTATTAAGATACTACCTTCTATATTAGATAGATTTGTAGGGGTATTGCATATTCATTAATATTGTTTATAAGCAACATTTGTAAACACACTAAATCAGCGTCCTACATTTATTCGCTACAAATACAATTGTGCAATTATTTTCTGCTATTGTTTTGTAGCGTTTAAATAACCAAATTAAATATATAATAAATGAGTTGAATATAAGGTCTCGTCTCATTAACACCGTCGCGCTGCCATAGCCCACAGATTGCTTAATGCAACTTAATATATTTTCTTTTGTCTTTTAGTCAATTTCTTGGAATTTGTTGCTCTCCATCATACATACAATGTTTCCAAATCGGAAGGAAAGCTAACATAAACAAAATTTTATTTTTGTATGTATATTATGTTAGCTATGAAGGCCGTCGCAGCACAGGGGCACAAGGGTGTGACTGAAACGTGAATTAACTAAGTTTTCTTTATTTACCTTGTTTGATATTTTTTCTTTATTCCTCCATATTCTTGTAACTTGTACGGATTGTAACAATCGGCTATACCGGTTTATGCGCTTTTTAGCGCTTGTGAAAGAGAAAACGTCTCAGCAGCAGCTGTGAGCCCTCGTGAGAGAAACAGAAGTGAATTATACTTATAGTCGACGAAATACATTTTTAATATATTTTCTTATATATGTATTAAATATAAAAACATTTTATTTCCAGTCACAGCTAGTGATTCTAGTAAAACAACCTATAAAAAGTTTCGACGTAGATATGCTTTTTCGCTATATTTTTTCAAAATTAAAACCTTTATTATTTTAAATTAAATTTATTATATCAAATTATTTTTTTATTTCAAATTAAATTTATTATATCAAATTAAATCCTTAATGGATCCTCAACACGCAATGCCTCCAGAATACGGCGGAAAGTAGGAAATATAGTGTCTAGGCTCTTGGTTTCCTAAGGCACATTCTTTTAGTGGCGGAACACAACACCGCACTTTACCTCGTTACCAGAGCGACAAAATGAAAATATTAAATATTTTATTCTCCGAATGGGAATCGTACTAACAACCGTCGGGTGTACAGTCACACCCTTGTGCCACCGGGCCACGACGGCCTCATCAAAAAGCAGTTTTAACAATTTTTTTTATAAATAAACATTATAAACTAGACGGTTTTGCTATAGATCTTTGACATTTCAATATTTTTTACTTAAAAGGGGACGTTCCAAGTAAGTTTATTTGTTGCTATATTCAGTAAATCCCCAATGTATCTAGAATGTTCGGAGAGTGGTCATTCTTTCTAATATTCCTTTAATGTCGCCAACTGGGGACACTTGGATGCACTTTTAACATTTTAAAATTTCGCCTATTTTAGCTTTTAAATAGAATTATAGTTTTTTTTTTGCTTCACGCTGTGTCCGGCAAGTAGAAGGGTAGATAAAGAGAAAAGGAAAAAAAGAGTAGAGCTAAAACACTTTGTTATACACATTCAAGTTACTCGAGTCATTGCGTTGAGTGGCGAAACTCAACGACACGCTTTGTCTGTTATCAAAGCTAGGAAATGAAAATAGTTAATTAACTGTATATTTAGTTTCAAGAGAATGGCCTCGAGTGGTAATCGAACCCACATCTGTCATGGTTGCAATGACAAGCTGTGCCATAACAAAATTATAAGAAAAATAGTTTTTTTTTTAAATATGTCATTTTGGCTCACAGAGCGATTAATGTAAAAACTTTTTATCTCTAAACAAGGAAAGCCGCGGCTTTGGGGACTATCACTAAAAGAAAGTGTCTTTCCACATGATCCATGGACATCCGCCGAAATACTAATAAAAAAACTGTGAGAAAAATATTAATCGAACCTACTACCTAACCTACATAACAATATGCTGCACTCTAACATTCTAAATATTAAAACTTATACCATGTTATATTGAAATCTCAAGACGTCGCCCTGTTTAAAATTACAAATGACAGTGTTATGTTTTATTCATCGTCTGAAAGTTGGACCAATATCCGCGGTTAACGGAACTGAGGCCGATAGGTGTAATTTGCATTTTGATTCTCTCCAAGCCGCTCATTTACAGGATTAATTATTTTGTGCCATATTGGAAACAAAATTACAATAATTATGACATTTATTTTGAAAAATAAATTAATAAAATGGTTTTTATGTTGTAAGATATGAGGTCGTAGTAGTGGCAGAGCATTCTGGCTAATTATTGATTTTTAATTTCTCTTTATATTTCATCGTCTCGGTAACAAGGCAATGTTCGTATCTCTAAAATTGGGCATAAAAGGAGGACTCTTAACACTAGATATATTCTGCTTATCTTCTAGCTCAACATTCATGTGATAGATGAATGTACTTGTATAAACTTATATAAACGACGGTGGTTGCAGATTCAAACGTTTTGGACATCTTTATTAGGTAAAAAGCCCTTTCTGAGTATATAACCGATTAATAAGAATATGCGGTGGAAGTAAATAAAAATAAATATATTTTCTGCATATACCAAGAGGCAAGGGAAAACTGTTTCATCATACTCCGTTCTTAACTTTCCACCAGCAACAGAACTTAACGCCACGTTTTATCTTGGCGTTGCGATAGGGAAAATCAAAATAATTTACAACCTTGAGTGAGAATCGAACCCACAACCTCAATATCCTGTATAATAAAATACATTGACAAAGTTCCTTTAACTAACATAGCATATATACCTTCATACATAGTATTAGGCATCTTTCACACTATTGATTGAATATTCAGTAGTTCCACGCCTCGCTCAATATGCCCCAATTGTCAACCTCGCGCCGTTCACGTTTGTATGTAGGGGGTAAATATCTAACTGGCGTAGGTACTTGTGGAGAGATTTTTTTTATTTTATCGCTAGATTTTTTTTATTTACCTATATAAAAAATGTTAATTAAAAGTAACTATATTTAAAAAAAATATAGGTTAAATAACTTAATTTTTGTAAACATAATTAATAAAAATATAAATTTTATATAAAAATTTTATAAATAAATGAAATAGAGAATAGCCTAATGTTAATATTACCAGTTCGTTCTCATATCAAGTTAAATATAATGATAATATGTGAAATTATTGGTTTTGTCACTTTTACTTATAAGCGACGTAACTCTGCAGAACGTTTTGTCAACCAAAAATAAAATATAATATAACACCAGGCTGTCGTAGCGCAGGGGCACAAAAATGTGACTGTAATGCGACGGTTGCGGGTTCGATCCCCACTCGAGGAAATCTCTTATTTATTAACATTTTCACTTCTTCGCTTTGACACCAAGACTGAAGCTGACATTTTTGCTTTTTTTTTTAAATAAAATAGAAATAAATATTGTATTAACTTTGCAACAAATTTGAACCCGACATATTAAATCATGAGGGTATTTTGATTTGACCCTAAAATGGGTAAATATGACAAAATTATACATTTCACATACATAGATGTGTAGTTTACGAGTAGGTTCCCCATAAATAAGTCATACAAGATGTAATACCGTCGTTCACAAATGACCGGCGGCAACCCCTCGACGTTCTTAATAGCTTATGTACCTACTGAATTTTGAACTAAACTTGGATTGTAACGATATAATATACATTACAAAGCAATAGGTTAGTGAAAATATTAATTGAAAAATCGTAGAAAGGAAGAATAAAGTGATAAAGTACTACGTTCTCGTTCGTAAGTTATATCAAAGACATACAAACATACAGCATACCATAGACGTTATAATAATTTATCACTGTAATTTATCTTATTGAGGAAATAAAAATATTTTGAACACACAAATGTTATCAAATATTTATAGTATTTGTATTTACTTGATTTCACTCTGTATCTCCCATATTACAGAGTATCCCTCTGGTTTCCTCTGAAACCTAGTGTTAAGACAATGCGTTCCCCCCTACGGAACACACACCAATTTTCGAGACATTGTGTGTTGAGTGGCGGAACTCAACACCGTGATTTGCATAAACAAGAAAATGAAAATAATCAATTACTTCTAGTGCAAATCATCGAATGCCCAACCATCATCATCAAAGATGAATACGTAAAAAGATATTAAACAAAAATATTCTATCATATAACATACATACAAACATTTAATACCAAAAACAGACATCAACAATCTTCAACTCCAAGGCTTCATATTTAAATTATTTTCCGCATTCTTAAGCTGTAGGAAGTTTATGTAAAATGTATGAGTAATAATCTAATAGCGGAATGTCACGTTGTTTGGCGTTTGCCCAAACCACAGTGCGATGTGTCAATTGCACACTCTTGTTCCTTTGGATGGTGGAATACATACAATATTGTTTATTGTTTTCTTATTGAAATGAATGTAGAACTACATGAAGTGAGGTCGTCGTGGCGCTACGACACAGCGTATAACGTGGTGGGGATGTCTTAACTTCCTATAAAATATTAATTGCATTCTTTTTACGTCCCTTAAAGTTATGAAAAGTTTTGTAGAGTATGATATGCCTTGACAGTAACTCTGTCGGCCCCTTTCTCTATAATTTTAACTATAATATGATAACTATAAATATTCTCACTTACTATATAAAAGATAGTTGCGCTATTATGACTTTCCAAAAAAAACCCATTTAGAAAAAGGAACACAACCACACCTCACATCGAAGTTCTCCGAACAGGTACTAAAAGATTCTAGCCTTGTTCACGAGTAATCGTGTCCCCGATATTGAGTCTGCAAGTTTCGGCGTGGCGTTATCCGATTTGTTCGGGCACGCGTTCGGAATGCTTCAAAATTTCAGCCCATTCCACGATTCAATGGAATCTTTCTTTGAGATTCGGTTTGAAACGTCAAACCTGATGGATAGTTTCAGACGTTACTGGTATAAGGCATATTTATATCTTTTACTTATCTTTCTTAGTGCTATTTCACACTTGGAAAAATTATTTTGTTTTCAAATACTAATGTTTTTGTACATAATATATGTACAAATGTTTTATATATATAATAAAAAATCGTATGTGAGTAAGAGACCGTTGATTTAAATATATTATTATAATATTAAAATTAATTCCTCTACGCGATTTTGAGATCAATCGTCTTGACAGACGGAAAAGAAAGTGATCTTATAAAAAAAAAATATTTTCTTTTTGTGATACAGAACCCTAAATCTTAGAGGCCGTTGTAGCGCAGTGATACAGCACGTGACTATAAATGTGACCATTGTGGGTTCCCACACGGGCAAATGAATTATTTAATATTTTCATTTCCTCGCTCTGGTAACAAGACAACGCTCACAAGACGGCGCTCTAACAAGGCGCGGAGTTAAATTGCGTCAACGGAGTGTCTTAACAATAGCTTCCCGCACACGATCCTTCTATATGCAGGATACAGCATGAAACTACAAAAAATATATATATTTTTTTTTATATTTCCTTCAACAAATCCAAATCAATTAAGTTACCAGTACAGAACACTGTTTGTCGTCCAATCGGAACAAATTGTGGGTATAGCTTATTTACGTTAGCGTTTGCACCTGGTTACGATATGACGTCGTATATTGTAGTTTTATTTACACAGCTATTCTGAGGTACAATTTTATTTTTATCAGATATTTGCTGAGCAATATATAAATCAACTCTTGAC
Source organism: Heliconius telesiphe telesiphe (assembly GCA_018249795.1). Lineage (NCBI taxonomy): Eukaryota > Metazoa > Arthropoda > Insecta > Lepidoptera > Nymphalidae > Heliconius > Heliconius telesiphe. The sequence continues at coordinate 7,133 of DWLH01000262.1, forward strand.
TGCGTCAATAACTAAAAGTTGTGTGCGATACAAGACACAAAAACCAGTTCCTGAGATTAGACTTCAAATTCATCATTAAATAGCCCTTATTAACTTCAAATTCTTTGCTGATGACGTATTCACAGCTCTCGATTTTCCTTCTATGGAAAACCCACAGCTTTATTGTATATTTATTATACATTTAAGAATATTTGGATACATTACATACAATTTGGATTTGGATCATAATATTTTTCTTTTTAATTATAGGATAATTATTTAATTAATAGTATTACCCGCGTGGTTAAATGGATATAACTAACAGTGACTAACACATGGCACATTCTAAGTGCCCGAAGTGACTCTGAATTTTAAAATAGTAAACCTTTTTTTGGCTTCACGCTATATCCGCACACAGCAGGGTAGGCAGAGAGAATTTAGTGTTAAGACACTCTGTATTTTTTTTATAGAAAAGGAGACACACAAGACAAACGAGCGTGCGGGTCACCTGATGGTAAGTGATTACCAGCGCCCACAACCCCGTGCAACACCAGAGGAGGTACAGGTGCGTTGCCGGCCTTTAAGGTGGGTTGGGCGCCTGCCCGGGATTACCTGATGCGAAACGCAGTGGCATAAAGCCACTACTTAACGCCGGTTTTAAACGCCGGGGGTGGTAATGATCCGGTCGAGTCTGCCCATGCGTATTGCCATTGCTGGCGATGTGACTCTCCCACACGTACTTTAGTCGCCTCTTACGAGACCACCAGTAGCAGGATGATTCAATTCTAGGCCGGGATCACACGGCAGTGTGAGACTGTGTCGTGAGACTGTGTTGACCTGTGTGAGTGACTGTTCCCCATTTTCCGCCGAATTCTGGATGCGTTGCACATTGAGAGGCGGAACTCTACGCTGCGCTTTGCTTCGACACCAGAGCGCAGAAATGAAAATATTACATATTTCATTTCCCCGAGTGGGAATCGAACCCGCAACCTGATTCGCAACCATTACAGTCACACGCTTGTATCACCAGGCCACGACCATCTCAAACTCTTTCTCTTCACCAACATTTATAGCAACACAAAATACCCAAACAAATTTATCAACCCAACACTGTCACAAAATGACAAAAGCCTGAATTAAATCCGCATACATGCCAGTGGTGGAATAAGCTACGCGATTTGTAATCTCACTATTAAGGGAATGTATCGTGCTTGGCAGCTGAAGCCAACTGTTGGCACGTACTGACCACATACAGACATCTCCATTCTTAGTAGTGTTATAACGAAATTGAGAAATTTATAAGATTGAGGTAAAGTGGTATCTTTAGAATTTATTTATGTTGTTATTTTATTTCATAGTGGGTCAAATAATTGGGGTTATGATATAATCCAAGAGGAGTAATATTAACGTTTCTGGGCCTAAATTGAATTGAAATAAATATAATATAAATTATATAAGCTTATTTATAGTTTTTTAATATTTTATAACATAGAGGTTAGCAAAACAAATAATCTTAGCTCAATTTAATATAAGTGAAACGATATCAGAAATTTATCTCAATCACTACCAAGATTCTAAAACTATAGAACATTAAGCTAAATAAAACACGACATAAATTCACCAAAATATATTTCTTACTTCGCCAGTTGTTACCGCCAAATGTCGCAACAACACGGCGAGGGGGGAAGGGGGCAATTAGGACCACAATTAGAGGACAGTATGTTGCAGATTACCAAGCTGAGATTCGCATCCTGGTCGGCAGAGTAGCATAGCTTGCCAAATAACTATTAAGACGTTCAAGTTACTATTTATGGTGAATTGGATCTTATTTTTGTGAATTTTGTTGAGAAATATAATCGTTATTGGAGATTCTCTAGTTTTTTTTATTATTTTATTATGTTAACGTTAAAAAAAATATTAATTTATAAGTTTAATATAACTTTGCCGATATTGAGTGATACGGATTGCACAGCCGATAATACGCGGCGTAAAACGTCGAGATTCGGTACGTAGGATCCTTGGAGAGTGTGGGAAAGTATTAAGAGAAGATAACTAAACAATTCTACGGAAAACCATTTTTCAGTCTTAAATTTAACCCAAACAATGGGTCTTAGAGTCCACCCAAAGAATGTAGCAGACGACGATCAGTAAGCTATACAATGAGAAGATATTTGTCATTTTATTCTGTTTTATTTCTCAACTAAATATTTACAATATTCGTTATCAAAATTTCATATTTTAACAAAAATCACCAAAAATTGTGAAAGCAACATGTTTCCACTTACATATTTAGAAAACCTATATCGAGAGGCAAATGCAACACGATTTGGTACTCCAATATATTTTATTACGTGGTTTAGACGTACAGTTATAATTTGAAAAGCATCCTTTTGCTGAACGCGGAATATTATTTCGTATACATTTTAGATTCCTTAGTGAATGATATATAAATATTGATATGCTTTAACCGAAACTTTCAAATAGAATTAGACAGACTAATGTATTAAAATTAAATGTTTTATTATATTACTGGCTTTTACCACAGGATCAAATGGAAATACTTGACCAAAAATTGTACGACCACAGGTGTAGTAAGTTACATTGAAATGATTAACGTGATACAGCCTTTCTCGATAACTAGACTATCCCACATAAAAAATAGTTTTATTTTGTACAAGTAGTTTCGGAGAATAGCGCGTTTAACGAAACAAATTCTTCACATTTATCATAATTATATAGAAATAGATGATGTTAAGCAGTAGAAAATGATCGAAGTGTAATTAGAGAACTTGTATTTACACGCATTGATTGTATATACGAATCCAATGTAGGAGAAAATTTGTTTGGTTGGTCCGTTAAAAAGAAGGTCGCTAGATTTTTCCATTTCAAATGGTTCTTTTGAAAGGTTCTGTGATGTCCTGTACTGTACTGTACAGTACAGAACAGCGTTATACAGCAGTACTGTAGTAAAGTTTATACTTATTAATTTGGTAGTAAATATTGTAATTACAAACGATTTTTTTTTAAACTTTAATGAATTTGAAGTGTAAAAATGCAAATTTAAAGTAAAATAGTACGAATTTCAGGCTTAAAACTCGATTTGATGGGTAAAATAATGAATAAGTTTTAATTAACTTACGAATTTGATGCATAAAAGTATGAATTTGGAATGTAATAACAATATAAATTTACATATTTTACCTAATTAGACTTAACATCTATGTATATGATAAACTAATAAAGAGAGAGAGAGAGCCAATGGTAGAACAGTAGGACAGACCTTCGTTATTATATAAAGCCTGTTTTAGTTTTAGTTTCTGTGCGCTAAGTACACACCGTTAAGTACTGTAACGGAATATAGGTCTTGAGTGGTGGTCACTTTGGCAGTAATTAGATAGTTATCTATAGATGCATAAAATAGTAGTTTAAATAGTCGTTAGACTACTATTCGTTTCGTTGCCTGGGAATAATGTTAGAACTGACCATTGCCTTGATTATAACGCAAAAAAATGGCATGTAGGTCCCTTAGGGAGTCTAGGGGAGCACCCTATAGATTCCCTAAGGAACCTTGCTCCATGCCAAGTTTTAGCGTTCTACGCCGTGTAAGGTTGGCTTTGCATTGTCTATCTGTTACTCAGAGACGTAATTTTTTTATTAGCATACATAGATATGCTCACCTCCAAGTTATTTAAACTTGCACCCTTCACTTGCAATCCTAAACGTCTATAGACACAATATATTCACAAATTAAAAGTCATAGCCACACAAAATATAACACAGCCTAGCCAGTAGCCGTAGTATTCACGTTCAATAAAACTCAATAACACATAGCAGGAGGAAATTAAAGCGGATAACATTTTTTACACTGTGTTTGCGTTTTACAGATTCAACTTTAAATGTGGTGTACCATTTTCATTTCGCTCGTGTAGATTTTTATTATGGAAGTTTAATAGAAATTTAGTTTTTGACTTTTTAATGCTTTAGTTTTATTTGTTTTTTTTTTAGCTTCACGCTGTACTCTGCACATAACAGGGGAGACAGAGGGAACCTAGTGATATGACAGGAGTGTCTTTCTAATTGTTCTTGCTTATGGAGATAAAAAATTCTGGAGATATTGCGTATGAAGCTCAACTCAACGCCGCGCTTTACCAGAGCGAAGAAACTCAAGTGTCAGGTTGTGAAATATTTAATATTTCAGAACCTGACACTTTTACACCTTTTTGTCTTAGCACCACGACTGGCCTCTTATTTGTAGATTGAGAAAAAACAGGTTAATGTTTTCTTTTTCTTGTGACAGGTAAGTAAAGAGATAACAGTGTTAAGACACTCTGTTTCCCACTTTTCACCCAATTTTAAGATATTGCCTTTAGAGTAGCGAAAATCCAGGCCACGATTTATCTTGTTACGTTAACATCATTCGTTCCTCGAAGTAGTCGCTTTTATAGTTAGAAAAACTACGTATTAATGTACCGTACATATGTTATAAATTGACAATTTTTATTTTCGAAGTCTACTCATATGATAGAGTGGGGCGGTGTCCTCCTCCATCACTTTACATGCAATATGTTGAAATTGAACTAAAACTGAAGAATGGAATGCTTTAGCACCAGGTTGTCACTGGCTACCCTGTTATATGGAGATGTTTGATGAAATTATAAAAAAAGAAAGTTATATATATTTTTTTAAATTTTCAACAAAAAATCGCATATAGACTATATATATGGATTTAGATATCACACATATTTGAGTTGTAGATTTAAATATGAATAAGTTTTAATTTATTTTCAGTAGAGAAAAAATTTAAGCTACTTCCCACAATTATTTGCTCTTATTCTATAAAATTGTGAAAATGCTATGTAATATAAGGTACAAAAACCAAAAAATATAGCAAATTTCGCTTTCAACAGAGTTTTTCATTTCTAAGGGTCTTTCTTACACAAGTGTAGATATTTTAAATTTTGACTTTGACATGTGTTTCTAGAAAACACACAAACAAATACACAAAAATAATTTTCAGTCTTTAAAAATAGTGCCTAATTGGCACAGGTTTTGAAAACTTTTCTCTTAGTCTACGTTTCTATATTTTCCTTTCCATTTTCCTACAATATCTTGCGAGTAATTTCGCTCCTTCCCGCAATGTGTAACGCATCGGCTATCATGAACAGTAGTTTTAATTTCCACACTCAAGGCTATTTACTGCTACGGCCCCTAAGTACGGTACGGTACGGTAAATCTACCTTACTTTATGACGTATGTACGTACATACATACATATATATGTATATATGTGATGTTTGTTTATAAAGTATGGGAGATTTAAATGGTGTTAATATTTTCTAAGTGTTCCATAATAAGGATAAAAAATATTTAACAAAATTTTACGTAACTGGAGTCAAATCCGCGCCTTTTAGAAACCGAAATATTTTTTTTGTTTAAAAGTAGTAATACGTTTCTTCTATATGACAAAAAATTATAATTATAGGTAATACGAAGCGAGAAGTAGTGAGAGAGAACTAGTTATATTTGAATTATTTCAACATACTATTTTTAATTTTACAATTACAGATTCTATCCTGCAGTGTATCTATCTGTGTAAATATTTTTCAAGCTACAAATATTATTGAGGCCAGTCGTGGCGCAGGGCCACAAAGCGTGACTGTAAAATCGACTGGTTGTGGGTTCGATACCCACTCGAGGAAACGAAATATTTATTAACATTTCTAGTTTCATTTCTGTGTGTCGAAGCAAAGCGCGGCGTTGAGTTCCGCCACTAAACACGCAATGCCTCCGGAATACGTGAATCTGATTTACAAATATTATTAAATCAAAATAAAATTTAAAAATATTATTATTTTTTTTTATATTATAAACTGCATGATTATTATTACGATGGCCAGCTTCACTTTTTTCCCGGCATAGCAAAATCGATAAAGGAAACCTAAGTTGAGTCGCAGAAGTCAAAGCTGCGTTTTGTCTTGTTACCAGAGCTGGTAAATGAATCATCATCATCATCGCCTGCAATCGCCGAATATGTATATGTATATGTATATTTATATATTTTATTCCACCACCATCACTTCAATCTCAATACGAACGATACAGAAACTGTAAATATAACGAAAAAAATGTTCGCAAACATTTCCTAAAACTCAACCAGGAAATAAAAGAAGACCGCATCTTTTTTATTCTATAGCGCGCGCCTCGAAAATTTTTCCGCAAAAGCCGAAAATTTAACAAGTGAAATCTTAAAAATGGCGTGCAAATTCTTTTCATTTTCATAGAAATGTTCTTGTTCTGTTTCTGTCGGTACGTTGGTCCGTGAAGAGTGTGGATACAGTGTTCTAGCGCGACGCGTTCGAAATAAATTTTAATTCTCTAAGCCTATTGTTGTATTTACATGTTACGATTTTCTTTAGTTTGTCACTGCATCCCGCATAGGGTAGGCAGAGAGAATCTAGTGTTAAAACACTCCGTTTCACAAGAACAAGGAAATAAAAATATTATTTCATTCCCCGAATCGAACGCACAACTGTCACGCTTACAGCCAAACTCTTGTGCCACCGGACCACGACCGCCTCAAAATAAAAAAAATACATAATAATTACTTATAAATAAAAGCTTTAATTAAATCGTATGGATAAAATTTTCAACTTTTTTCATACACTACGAGCGAAGTGGTCTGTTCCATACAGATTTGCATTTACTTTGTCCCAATGTTTGCTTGTGGCGTTTAATTTCGCAATACTACTTCTATTTAGATTCGATTGCTTTATCAGTGTCCAAGTAATTATATTTCTCGATTTTATTCACTTTTTTCAAACATTGAAATTATTACTTAAATGTGTCTAAAGATTTGAACAGGTTATTGGGTACGAGTCTCACTCGAGAAAATGTATACTAATATAGTAAAGCGGAAGAATTTGTTTGTTTAAACGCTAAGATCTCTGGACCTTCTGGTTCGATTTACTTTTTTTTTTTGTTTTGTATAAAAGGTACATTTATGCTATATAAAATTACGGTGTAAGTCTTAGTTCGCCTTAAATAATGAAATGATAGTAATAATGAACGCCATCGAATTGTTTTAATCGCGTGCCCTGCAATCATAGTAAAATTTAAGTACATTGTAAGAAAAAATATGATATTTTATTATTTAAAAAAAAACACAGTATATTTATTTGTTATAAATAAATCACAACTAGGTAATTTTTTGATAAAAAAAATATTGAAAATGACAAGGTGACATTTCCCCTTTTTTTATTTAACATGGAAATTGAAACTTACGTGTGAAAGTTGTTCCATGATCAAGGAAATTTTATGAAGATAAGTTTTGGCCTTAAAATTAAAATAATTCGACGCTCTGTTTATGGTGGCAAGCCTAGGTTCGACTCGCGGGAAAAGCAGCCACGCTATACTTGACATTTCTCAGAATTATGAAAATAAGTTGATCATGATTGAATGTATTAATTATATAATAAATTTGTTGGCCAATATATAATAATATTTTTTTTATTTTCTCGCTCTGATAACGAGGCAAAGCGCGCCACTTAACACGCAATGCCTCCGTAATTCCGCGGAAAAGTGCGGAACGCAAGGGTCGCAATAGAAACAGAGTATTTTAACACTAGGTTCCCAGATTCCCACCTACCTGTTACGTGAATAAATTACAAATTGATGTTATTGATTACAAATTGATGTTATTGATTGATTGATCATTAACTTAACTTTTTAAATGTTTTAAAAAGTAGGTATGGTATATCCACCTTACTGGATGAACATAAAAGATAAAGATAAAGGATCGAGCCAATTTTATATGATTAACTGATGTAAAATGAAGGGCAGGCGAGGAAATTCCCAGTTTTAAGACATGCCAATCACCAATTTTATAGTAAAAATTATAATTTTACAGACATTTAACACTTTAAACCACATATCTTACCTGAAAACTAATCGATTTCACCATAAATCTACACGCTGAACTATCTGTGGAACAAAAGTCATAAATTTCTACTTCCTATACCGAAGAATAGTTTGTTACAAGTGTCAATTGTTTTGCCTCCAATATCCGGGCTTTTTGCTGGCCGGCGCCTTATCTATTACTAATATATAGATTTGTTTCTATTATTTTACCTCAAGCTTATGATTAAAGTTAAAGTAGCTTCGCGCTGTATCCTGCATATGGCAGCATAAGCTATAGCGTATAAACTGAAGAAACCTAAACCTGCGTAAAACGCAGCGTTGAAATGTTGTTGATACCAGAACGTACCAGCGTCGTTCATACCAGAACGAGGAATATTCTATGAGTGGGAATTGAACCCACAACCGTTGCGTTTAGTTGCCATCAGACACTACCATGAGGGCTGCAACCAAGGAAAATAATTAAAATTATTAATAAAATATTTTCTATATTGTTAATAATAAGCAATATAATATAGAATATGTCCGTCGACTATTACGGCCGGCAAAGTTGTTCCGTGCGACCCTGTGTTATGACAACTCACAGTTTTCCAAACTTTCCAACGATCAAGGTGTCTAAAGTTTCTAAACTGATCCACAATTTGCTGTAAAACAAATATTTGCTGGTTCTTCCGGGCTCTAAAATCTATATCAGTGTTCTATTATACCAATATATGAAACTAATATTGATAGTTTTCTAGGTATAGTTTTGTATCAGGTAAGTTGATAATATCAATATTAAATAAATCAGCATCACGCTGTGTCCCTCACACAGCAAGGTAGGCAGAGGGAACCTAGTGCTAAGATGATCCGTTCTCCATTTTCCGCCGAATTTTGAAGACATTGCGTCTTGAATGACGGAATTCAACGACACAAGAGCGGAGAAACGAAAAATTAAATATTATAAAATTTTTGATTCTTAACTTATTTTTAACTTACATGTTTTTGTAGGCTATGTTTAATTAATTTAGCTTAGTTAAGCATACATAATTGTAAAAAGGTTTTTTGTATTTTATTTAATAATGCATTGGGAAGGGAGTGTCTAAATATTCTGCCATATGCGGGATTCAAAATAAATATATACTATATGCCATATGCCTTATGCGGGATTCAAAATAAATAAATTCGTCTATACTATAGTGACATAAATATACTTTTAGGTAATACCAGAGGCAATACTCTGATGTATAAATAGGGAAACTAAATGCATTATGGTACAGTTTTGTACTGCACAAGCCATACATACTCGTTGTTCATATCATAGATAGTCATAGTTAAGCAGGTACTATTTATTTTTAGTTTCACGCTGTATCTTCTCGAACACAGCAGGGTAGGCAGAGAAAACATTGGAACGAACTGTTCAGCCCGTTCCTATTAAGACACTTTCATTATACATTTTCTCCCAAATTTTAGAGGCGTTGTGTGCTTATTAGCGGAACTTAACGCCGCGCTTTGCCTTTACTAGAGCGAGGGAACGAAAATAATAAGTATTTCATTTCTTCGAGTGGAAATCTAGCCCACAACCTGTCGCTTTTACAATCTTTCGCTTGTGCCCCTGCGACACTACTGGTCTCGATAAAAAATAATAATTAGAAAAAATCTTAACAAACTTAGCTAAGCTACAGGAATGTACTGTAAAATATTGAAAGTCTTATACAGTGTGACACTTCTTCTTCTTTAATTCACTCAATTTTGCATTTTCCATAAAATTTTGTAAGTGAATAGCATTATTTCACGAAAACGAGGCCAACGCAACAGACCAAGACAGTGAACGTCACGCTTATAGGTTCCAGTCTTACTTGAAAAAAAAAACAATTCTCTCTCTGATCACAAGACAAAGCGCGGCGTTAACTTGAGTCTTGAAAATTGAGTAGTGCCTGGGGAACGGAGTATCTAAACATTAGGTTCCCTCTGATACCCTAATTCTTACCCTGGCACAAGCGTAATATACGCGTGAAGCCAAAAGCAATGCTTTAAAAAAATATCGGTTAAATTTTAACGTCCATAATGATATTCCTTAATTAGGTATTATAAATAGACTTAAAGCTCTAGACAACGCTCAACAATGGTAGAGTCGTTTAAATGCAAACTTGGGAAGGTAATTTCGCTAACAATGACGTATTTTGTTCCAGTCGTAAAAGCGTCAGGACTTATAAACTTTGGCCCGTCCCTGTCCCCTTGACAAAAGTTACTCACTTTATTTCTACATCTCGAATGTTGATTAAATCTTAACTTTATGTCAGGTTTCTCAGCGAAGTACACGTTTGGCTAGCGCTGTTTCGTGTTTTTAATGAATATTTTCGATTTTATTTTTTAATAGCATTGTATTTGTTTTTTTTGGATAAAGCAGCATCACGCATAACAGAGTAGGCAGAGGATTCCTAGTGATACGACACTGCGTTTCCCACACATCGCCTGACTTTACACACTCATACTTTATCCCCTATATTACAACACTTGTATTGTTAACAGATTGAAAAAATGAAAGTAATTCATTCCGCCAAGTTGAAATCGAACCGTTTATAGTCAGTTGTGCCTCTGCACCACTACGGGCTCACAACTCATAAAACTATTCTTCTATTTTATTTTTTTTACAGCTTAACGCTACATCCCACATGTAACAGGATAGGCAAAGGTAGCCTAGTATTAAGACTTAAACCTTAAGTTTGTCGTGACACCAAAAATATTTAATTTCCTCGAGTACGTATCAAACCCACAACCTGTCGCGCTTACAGTCGCACGCTTGTGCCACTGCGCCACTGGCCTCATTTAACTTAAAAGTACTAATTAAATCCACGTAATATATAATTACATAATAATTAACCTATATACGCTAAACGGCAATAACATTCTGGCCAATCGATTAGAACGCTCCCGTGTAGAGGCATCGGCATGAAGACTATGGCACTTCAGATATGTCAGAGCCGCTCGGTTATATTGAACGGTGGAATGCTGGGTTTAATTATATTTGTGTAAATTGTGATATTTAATTATATAGCAGTAGGCATAGAGAATGTAGTGTCAGGACACTCTGTCTCCTGCGTGGCTTAGTTTAGTTATTCGTTTTGTTAATACAAATTATGGAATAATCTACTCCCTGGCTATATTTTTCTGAAGCCGTCGTGGTGCAGAGACACAGCGTGTTTGTGACAAACATGATTTGTTTGTTGTGAGTATGGTTCCCATACGAAGAGATGAATTATTTTCGTTTCCATTTCCTCTGGTAAGTAGACAAGCTCGGCGTTGAGTGCCGCTACTAAATTTGAAATGGGGAATCTAGTTTCATCATTAGATTTTCCTTGAGCACTATAATTTTGTGGCTTTCAAGTAAAGAAAACAGTAGTTTTGTCGTGTGTATAAACATATTTATCTTCAAGGTTGGTCCGCATCCGCACTTATCTAATATTGTAGATGTCTAATGTCCATGGTTCCGTATATCCATTTAATATCATTTCATCTTCAACATTTTCTTTATCCACTGCTGGACATAGGCCTATCCAGTGAAAGTTAACTACGCCAGAATAAAATAATTAGAAATAGGTTATTTTTTACAACATGTATCAAAATGTCAACGTAGCAGATTAAATTTTTATTACTTCTTTTAAAAAAAGAAATTTTCTTTTTTTAATGTTGAACAAAATATTAAAAGTGTGATGATCGAAGCCCACTATCAACGCCATTCTACAGGGCTGAGATGGTTTCATGTTTGCTGTGAAACTATAGTTTCCTTTCTCCATGTATGTACGCTGGAAGCTGGATGGATGACTTTTTTATTTCAACTTCTCGGCTGTCAATGTGCTTTTTTCACAAGTCACGCGACTATAACATTTTACTGCGAGCTCTTACTAACGTTTAGTTACGATAACAAATGTTTTCTCATTATTCATCGATAAAAATATATGTATATAGGTAAGTGCTGTTGAGATATAACTTAACAGCGCCAGACTGTAAACGCCATGGTTGTGGGCTCGATTCTCACTAGGGAGAATGTTGTTTTTTTTTCATTTCCTCTTTCTAGTAACAAAATAGAGCGCGGCGTTTAATTCCGACATAAGCATACCATGTCTGAAAAGTGGGATGCGAAGTTTCACAACACTAAGCTTTCTCTGTCAACTTTGCCTGACACTTTGCCTTTTTGAGATTATGAAGTTTATCAGATCGAATTTCTATCTAGTAACAAGGGTAGCCACAGCTCTTCAGAGTTACACACGAGTTGGGTTTTACGATCGGCGACAGTGATAAGAATTGTTAATTTTATATATTATATGAGTACGTAGAACATGTCAGCGTGGTGGTGTGTCCGTCTAATTCAGTGTTCACTAACAACTACTATTTCAGAAATTGTATGACTTTTACCCGACTGCGCGACGCAACAGAGGATAATGTGTTTGTCACTTTATGTACATCGTGTATGTATGTACGTAAATTATCATCATCGCTTATACGTCAATCGATTTAAATAGCGTAGCGAGTATCAATAAAGACAATACAATTCAGAAAAGGTTTCTCACAATTTTTCCATATCAAAACACAAGAAAAGTTTTAATTAAAACTCTTATACCGTATTTATCGTGGATATTTCGGTTTATACTTTTGTAAACTCAACGTCTCGAACACTTTACAATAATTCTTGTCGATCGACTAATGTGGCATTGGTTACTCTGTTGACATAATTATTATATTAATATACCGCGTACCGCTCAAATTCTTGCAAAATGAGCCACTAGTCACTTCTACAGAAGCTACTTGCTTGCTATTAAAATTTTAATAATATATATAAAAATGTACTTTCACTTTCATGATTTTTCCACATTCATACCAACACTTGCCATGTAAATAAAGGTGAGAGTTTTTGCGAATATATACAACCTAACGAGTAGGTAGTATAATAGTACATCATAAACGCTGTACCCGAAAAAAGGACTTAAAAGACCGCCGGTACTTTAAGTTCTCTAAAGTGAAAGACCGAATCATTAGGCAAGTGAACTGACGTTTTCGCTTAAATTACAAATGTTAAGTGAAAAATGTGAAGAATATTCTAATATATAATATATTTTGATATACAAGATTTTTATAAAATGTATAACTTAACCGGATTTGAACATGACGTATCCTTGTACTTCAGTAGAAATTAAAACTTATATTGGTTTACTTTATTTTCATTTCGAGGTGAGGAACAAAACTGGTCAAGTACGAGCCGGACCGTCTCACTGAGGGTTCGGTACCATTTTCAGGATTGTATCAGAAGTACATCTTATAAAAGATGACCAACTTAAGTTTACAGCCGTATGCACTCATTTTGTGTGGATTGAAATACGTCTATGTAATATATTTTTTTCTAAAAAAATATCTAAAAATTTTTACTGTTTTTATTTTTTTTCTGTATTTGTATTGTTTACTTTGTTTCAAATTTCATACCTGTAGGTTCACGGGAAGTAATCTTTAAATTTTGATAACGAGTTAAATTTCATACAAAATGCGTAAACGATACATTAATATTTTTTTTAATGTATTATTCGACAGTTAGTACAGAAAAATATTTATTGAGAAAACTTAATAAGTACTTGTAAGTTTTGATTGCGTTGACTTAAAAGCTAGATTTTTTCTGTGCTCAAAGAAAGTTTAGATCTGAATGTTTAATATTAATTTGGTTAATATACCTCCACGCATTCTTGACATAAATATTCTTGACAGACGAACATAAGCACAACAAAATGATTCTATAAGGGTTCCTTTGTTCAGCTTCATGTAAAAAACCTTAAAAATAATTCACCTCCCAAACACACGCAATAGTCATATGGTCAAATTTAAGAAAATGAATGGATAATAGTCAAATCATGTAACTTTTAAGCTTGAATTTTAGTTCAAAAAACGCAGTGTTTAAACACTTTACCTACTAAAATGATGGTGATATGCTATAATAATAATATAAAAAAGGATGCGGACCGGTTAAATAATACAGTATATGTATGTTGATAAATCACAGCGTTGAGTTATTTCATCATCTCGTATCTTCAGACGTGTAGCAAGTATACAGAGAGACATATTATGAAGCTGTAAAATTATCTAATAAGTGAGAATCGAACTCACTATCCTTCGAAACTGGATTACTATGACATTAAAATGACTATTTCTCTATAAACTCTATACACTAATGCTTCAATTGTTAGTAGTTAATTATTCAAAATGACAATTAATTAGATAAGCCAGTTAAGGACAGTGATGGGGTAATTATTATGCTAATAGGAATTGTAACTCCTATGACATGATGTTGACTATGATCGAATATTACAATATTCTATTCAAACGGAGAATTAATTCTGGAGTGATTGAGAGGAGGACACTACGTTAAAATTAGTTCTTTTAACTATACAGTAATAAAAAGCAAATTTAAATTGGATGGATTGGATTTTTTTCCAAAAATATATATTTATGTACTAGAATAAAATAAATGAATCAGCTCACGCTGTATCCCGCACACATCATCTGGTGTTAAAACACTCCGTTCCCCACTTTCCGCCAACTTCCGGAGGCATGGCAATTCCGTTTGGATTCGCGGAATTCTACGCTACGCTTTGCCTCGACACCAGAGCGAAGAAAAAAAAAATTTAATAAATATTTAATTTCCCTGAATACGGATCGAACTCACGACCAGTCGCGTTTACAGTCGCGCGCTTTTGCCGCTGCGCCACCACTGGTACTAAAGAATAAGTAAAGTACAATTAAGTTAAAAGCCAACCGTGACAACCCGTCCTATACAATTACATAATTTAATTCGTAAATATGCAAATCGCGCCCCCTTTATGATGACCTCACGCAAAATCTGCTTTTTAGCGTCCACCCTAAGCTGTGGATAAATGTTATTTTTTTGTTTTTGCGCCGCACAAAATCTGTGAGGTCCATTGTCTTAATTAAAACGCCAAATTACGTCATTTTGCTTTATATTTTTTATCATTTTCTTAATAGTAGCTATGTAAATATGTTATAAAATCTAAGAATTATGAATTTTTGAATTTGAATCTCTTTTAATAATTGTAACATCGTAAAACTTGGCAGTTATACGTAGCTTAGATGACAATATAATAATATTATGGTATATCCGAGGGGAAGTCGAACCCATGACTATCGCCTATATAAAGCACACAAACACAAACTAGTATGTACATAGGCTACAGACGACGATAGGGTAAAGACGATTTCTTGATTTTTTACGGGACCGTGCAAAAAAAACTATTTTACTTCGTAAAGTCACACAAAGTTGCTGTCGACGACTAGTTTGATATAAAACTCAAAATCAGCAAGGCAAAATCCTTTTTAACAACGTACAAGTATAGGCCCGATGACTGTTATCCTTTTCTACAATACACGAACTAATCTGTGTTTTTCATATAACAAACATAATCGGATTGTTGTAGAGTATCTAACGCTAAAAACGTTAAGGAAAAAGAATATTCAAATATATTTTGTACATTGTTTATTATTTCTATGTACGTGTATGAATTCAAATGTAAAGGTCGTGGGTTCAATCCCAACTCGGATGAATGATTATATTTAAATTATTTACATTTCCCCGCGCTTGTAGGCAAAGCGGGGGTTAAACTCAGTACGCTAAGTGTTAATACTAGGTCATTGGGGCCTGCCCAGCCACATGTGAGACACAAAGTGAAGCAAAAAAATTAAAAAAATACACAATACAACTTTTACCATGATGATGAAAAATCACATTTTCACATAAACTTGTTTGTTCAAAAATTGAAATTTCCAAAGAAATATTAAGATGAAAAGTATAAAAATTTCCAGAATAAATTCGCAATCGTTCCCATTTCCGTTCAGACCGTCGACAAAATCCGCCGAGGCCGGGGACTTTAATTACTTTTTATTTGGCACCGTACAAAAATATTAGAGTATTTTGACACTTCTTTAAGCGATTTAATTGTTAAATTTTTTGCTTTTTCGCATTTAGTAGGGCAGGCGGAGTTAGTGCTTAGATAATTCGTTCTCCATTTTTTGCTATCTTACAAATATAGTGTGATAGATAATGTGGAACTCAACGTTAATAATAATAGGGTACGCAAAAAGAACCTGGGAATCTAGTGTTGAAATACTCTGTTCGTATTAAGCTACTCGTTACCAGAAGAAATGAAAATATTAAATATTTTATTCCCCTGAGTGGTCATCGAAGCCCCAACCGTTATTTACAGTCGCACATATATGCCTCTGCGCCACAACGGCCATATTATACTTTTACAATGATTGAAAATATTCCTTTGAATATAAATTATTTAATAAATACGTCCAAACAATGCGCGATAGAACCCACTTGCCAGCATTACATTGTCAAGTCTAGAGTGTAAACAAACTAGTGATTTAAATGCTGCGGATAATTTCATCTGAACTTGGTAATGTTATTCTATATGCTTTTATATTTTAGTATTATACTAATTTCTTTGGGGCCAGCTGCGCGATAGGTTTTTACTGTAGTGTATGTATACTCCTGTATGTGTGTGTATGTTATAAATCATGTATCTTACGTATTTAAGTACAGTAATAAAGTACTTATTGCTAAGTGTGGAACTTTTCCTAAGTGTGGAATAACACTTTAAAAATGCCAAAATTATTTCCCACTTACTTGATTCCCACTCGAAATGAAAGATGTAATATTTTCATATTGCTATAAGAAAAAAGAATTATTCTAATTTCTTATAACTGTATTAAAAATTTCGCACTTTAATAACTTGTCTTTGCAAAATAACCATAAAATCTATAGGTGTCACTATATCCTGTATATAGCAATGTCAGAAAGACCCTAGATTTAAGAATCACCGATCCCTTCCTTTCACCTAATTTTCCAGATATTACATGTTAAATGTCATAGTTTAATGGTACAAGCAATAACATTAAGAAGCTCAGAAGGAGGTTCAAATAACAGGTGGATTCTGCTAGAAACTTGTTTAGTTTATTAATTTATTTATTTAATGATGCGCTTTGTTATGTTACCAGAGCAAAAAACTGAAAAAAACATTCACAAAAACAAAACAGAACCTTTACGTTTACTGTGCCGCTGCGGTCATAATTGTAATGTATTTCTTTATAAATGTATGTATTTATAGCACCTGAAGCAAATTGGATTAACAACAATAATATATATCTTGCTAAGCCCTCTTACCTCTTAAGATGGCCTAAGCAAATACACTTCATCCCTCCCAAGTCAGAGAGAACGTCTATTGCACAAATTTATTATATAGAAAACTTAATTAAAGATATATTAATCATATAATCATTATAAAAATCGTGAATTGAATAATTATATAAATAAATAAAAAGCTGTCGTCAACATAATTAGTCAATTGTATCATTTTCATAATTTCACATAAGAAATCTTTATTTATACTGTATATTCTATACTATTATTACTAAATTGAACTAAAAACTATTTTGCTATTAGATTATCCATAGTCGATATGATGTGACCCACTGTACCCGTGAGTCTGGGTCACCGTCAATTTGGCCACTTAGAATGTGGCATGTGCCAGGTATTTCAATTTGGTAACGGGAGCGAAGTCGCGGATAAACACTAGCTACGTATGAAAGTTAGCTACAAATATTATACAAGCATGTACAGTCCACGAATTCTAAGCTGAGCTTTGCATTTTTGTGAATGTTCAATATATAATGTAAGTGTGATGACAGCTCGCCATTCGGTATCCTTTGCCTGAACTACATTAAGGGTACTGCCTTTTCACAACCGATATGGAGGTCCAGTCCATAGGTCCTCTTGTACTATAGGAGCGTCATATATTTATTTCTTTTATCTTTGTGTTCGATTTATTAAAAATGAAGGATAAAGTTGACACTATCACTGTACAAGAATGGTAAAATGTAAGTAGCCAACCAACAAGATAAAAAAAATATTGAGTTCCACCACTCAACACGCAATGGCTCGATAATCTTACGGAAACCGGAATATCAACGGAGTGAGTTAACACTAAGTTCCCAGGTTCCTCTTGCCTACCCTGCTATGTGAGGTATACAGCGTGAAGCTAAAAAAAATAAAACAAAATATACATAAATCTAGTCAACTCATATTTTTGTATAAAATAAAGGGGTTTCAATACTTTTCAATGTATTGTTTTTATATTTCGCTATTGCTGGGAGATTTGAATGGCGTCCTTTGTTAAAACAAAGTTAGACTAGACTCGTATAGAAAAAACT
>DWLH01000263.1:0-25271 GCA_018249795.1 Heliconius telesiphe telesiphe
CAAATCATTATATACATTTAATGTTAAAAACTTCCTATTTAATTATTATTTTAGTATTATGCAATCGAAGGTTTGTCAAGAGATTTGTTGCCTTCTGTGCACCAGTGCACCTACTTGACCAGCAGCAAAAACATTCTTTCAATTCAAGCGTTTTACTGTTCCCGCGATAGTTGTGTGTTCGATTTCCACTCAAAGGAATGAATTATTTTCATTTCTTTGCTCTAATAGAGTAAGACCAAGTGCGACACTGAGTTCCGCCATTCAACACGCAATGTCTCGAAAAGTTACGGACCTAATGTTGCGTTATAAACTGAGTTTCTTAACACCGCTAAGGGGACCTCTCATCCTATTCTGCTATATGTACAGACAGTGTACAGACATGCTACAGTACAGCGTAAATAATCTGAAGACTAAAACCTAGAACCATCGCAATAGCTCAGGGTCATTCCATTCCGACCACACCTATAGCAGAAAATAAATTTAAAAATCATATAAAATGATAAGCAATTACAATTAAATATCTAAGTACAGGTGATATATAAATCAAACCATACATAATCCGCATTCATATTGATTCAAATCATCAATTTAGCTCACCGGCTACAGGCAATCCAGCTAAAGCATACGCTCTTAAATCAATAGGTCTTTGTTCAGGTATCCTAAGTGCCATCGAGGCCTGATTTAATATAATGGCTGTACACATTAGACGATCAATTGGTCATCAATTGTTAGGTTAATTTGCAGTAAATACGCACTAATCTCACACGTCAAGGGTAGATTCGGTGACGACGTGTTCATATATTGAAGTTAGTATAAGATTCTAACTGACTGACTGACTGAATGTTCTAGAGGATTAACCAAATTTTCTAGACCTGAAAAGATACTATGGCGTTAAGTTACGCCATTCAAAACGCAATGTCTATAATTAGAGGGGAAAAGTCCTGTTATTAGATCCACCCACCGTGCAACTGAGAAATGAACGTATTAATATTTTTCTGTAATTATTACGAATTATTAGTTTTCATAATTAAAATGTAATAAAAGCCTTGATGTGTAGATTTATAAGCTACGTGCCTCCTCAGCAAATTGTAGGCTAAGCCAAAAGCATATAGTGTTAAGACACTTCGTTCTCCGCTTTCATCCTGAAATCGAGACAGTGCTTGCAAAATGAAGCGGGGCAAATGAATAAAATAATCATAAAAAAAGAGTAATTATTGAACCGACAACCTTCATTTATATAACCAGGTGAATCAGATATTTTATGCGTTATATAAATTATTGTAAATAACAATTATAACCTACTATTACCATGTTAAATCCGTATATATATATTTTTTTATGGATCTTCTGTTGTTAACTTTTTTCTTAGTGTATAAATAAAACTAAACTAGTGTTGTAATTAACGTGTCGCCCATTTTTCTTCCTACAATTGATTTACAGTACCTTACAAATTGCTACACCTTATCTCACGGCGACAGCGAACTATCAATATGATAACGCCATTTAGTTTTAATTAATACATGATTAGAACCATTCAAATTTTATTTTGCCGATAAAAATTAAATTTGAATTTATTTTTCTGACTTTGAACGCAACGATTTAATTTTCTGGCTATAGTAACAAGACAAAGGGTAGCGTTCAGTTCCACAATTCAACATGCAATGTCTTCAATATCGGGCGGATCATGAGGAATGGGGTGTCTCAAATTCCTCTGCTTACCTTGCTAGTATATATAATAGAATGTGAAGCTATAAAAAATAGTAATATAGTAATTTCATATCAATTTTACTAACTTTAGTTTTTTTTTACCAATATTTTTTAACAACCCTCCCTCCCTCAGAAGCATGCAACCACACACAGAAGAACTATATTCACTATTTTCACCAAAAAACGTGTAATAATTAATAATTAGCACTCCACCCATTTTTCTCCCCACAATTGATTAACAGTAATGTACCTTACAAATTGCCAGGCCATATCTCACAGCGACAACGGCCTATCAATATGTTCTAAAGCCGTATAGCCGGCGTAAATTGAGACGCTCGATTTACTGGCACTGCGCCTCAAGACGGTACACGTTGTCTGTCACTGTGGATTAACTGCTACACGGTCGGGACATTAATTGGGAATGGACTGTGTCTTGAGGTAGCCGATTTGAATCTGGGTCTTTTGGTTGTTTATTGTTTGGGCATAAAGCTGTTGATAATTATAAATGTGTCTTAATGTCATAATTAATAAATTTGTATTAATTTGACAATTATTTTTTAGTGTAGCAAGACAAAACACGATGCTGTTTTGTCATGTTGATTTAGTAGGTATCGATAATGCTACATCAGGTTATCTCTGCTTTCCCTGTCGCATTTGCGGGAGCAGAGGGAAACTGGGAACCTAATGTAATAAATAAAATATACTTCGTTCCCACTACTGTTTCCCACTTTCCGACGAATTCTGAAAGCATTGCATGTTGAGTGGGTCCTCGTCACCAGAGCGAAAAAAAGTTCATTTCCTCGACTGAGAACCGAACACAACTGTGCCTCTGCGCCACGCCTGGCTTATACACTGAGGTACAAAATAGTACCCAAAAACACCTATCCCATAAAAAACATAAATCTAAACCAACTAGAATACATTACTCCAAAGAAAAGAAACCTGAAAGCTTTTAACCGTCCGACCTTATATCAGGCGAGTCCCCTCCATCCGTGGTAATAACATAAACATGACGGTACACTATTAAAACTTGGACTCGTTCAGTAAGCCGAAATATTATTCGACTACCTTCCCTCTATCTAGTATCGGTGGCAGGGTTACCAGGATTTGCATTTTTATATTATTTTATTATACATTTGTTTGTAACTTTTCTTAACTTAACTGTTTATGTCCAGTTACTTTGGGATTTAAAATCGTATTTTGTATTTTCTATTGGAATTTGTTGGTTTGTAGTTTAAATATTTTAGTTTTGTTAAGTTGTTTTTGTTGGTTTGGTTTGTGTATTCAACGTTTGTTTATACATACAGTGTTTAGTATAATTATTTATTTTTAGTAAATATGAGGTCCAACTAAAATACGGTCAGTATTTCATGTTTTCATATTTTCAACTACTCATCGCCTGCTTCTTTGTTTGTGAGGATTTTAAGAAATTATATGGAAAATCAATGTTTTCTTCGTTCCCAAAGGAATTTCAAAAAATCTCTCTGTTATCTACACTCCCTTACCCAGATGCCAAATTTCAACTTCCCAAGTCCAGTAGTTTAGACGACATTACGTCAATTTACGGAACTCACTTAGTCAGTCAGTCAGTTACGGAAAAGTTTTATATAATTATGTATGTACATTTATATAGATATATTTAGCGATTGTATGCTGGGTGTCAGAACCCCCAGGTTAATTGTTTCTATGAAAAGATATAAAATCTTATAAAATTATAAATTTCTCATTAAATAAAAAAATGTGACAAAGTAATAAATACTATAATACATAATATATTTCTTCTAATATTCATGTTAACAAATTTGTTTTAAGCTACCATAACTTGAACCTATATAAATTGCCTTTTAGGTTCAGATCCAATACCTATCTTATAATACTTATAAGATCGCCTTTGCATACTTATTCTTTTATCAACATATTTTGTGTATACACAAAACAAGAATTTTATCTATCTATCTCTGATAAAAAAAAACGATTAACCTTAAAGAATGACTTTATCATTCTAATAACTGATAACCCTAAACCGACCAGAGTCCGGTAGAGTCCGATGCTGTCTCATAAACATGGGCTTGTATCAGCGCGTAATCTGGCGGATTTGTCGATCAGGCAGGCTATCCAGTGGCCAGATTTGTACGGGGCTTTGTCGGCGATGGGAGGCATACGTTTTGCTTTTCTTGTCCTCTATTTATTGGTCTGTGCGGCCAGGTGCAATGATTATGTTTATTGGCCGGGTGATTGAGGGTTGAGGGTTAAAGTGGAATTTGGACGTTGTTTGGTTGTTTTGGATAGATGCTGTGAGTTTTGAATTTATGATTGTTTAATATATATATGTGTGTTTATTTATGTTTTTGTTTTTTAAAGTAATTGATGATTAAGTGGATATTTTTATGCGTAAATATGGGATATGAACACTTTGCCTTTAACTGAAAAGGAAAATGATAAATAAATTATATATTTATTATTTTTATAAAAAATTTATATTTTCATTTCATCGCTCTGGCACAGTGCGGCGTTGAGTTCCGCCACTCAACACGCAATGCCTTTAGAATAAAAGGTGGAGTGCGTTAAGCCAAAAACAACCTGTCATCAAAATTATCAATAAGACAATTTCTAAATTATCATTTGAAAATATCATCTTTCTTTCTTTTCATCTTAGTGTGTTTGAGTGCGAACAAAACCCTATTATTCTCTTTTTAAACTATTTCCGGATATTATATATGTATTTTTTTCTCAGCTGTATAGTCCTCGCTGTAAACAGAAAGGACTCAGTGTTAAGACTTCCTTCACCGTTTTCTACAGTAATTCAAAACATGCTAAGCGAGGTAAAACTCAATCTCATCAAACCATTCATTGTAAAGACTTACTTCCCCGATCAGGAACCGTGCCCACAACCACATTTACAGTCGGATTTTCCACTGCGCCACGATGACCTCAATGTAATATTTTCCAAATAAGTTTTGTATACATCCATTACAACTTAAAATACGACTCTAGAACATAATTACTACTATACTACAATACTAAAATACTGAAAGGACGGTCACGTCAACCAATAAAGTAGAACGAGTGACGTAAGCAATATACTTTGCAAATATACTAAAACTCCATAGCATAGAGGTAGTGAACTCAAACGAGGATCACGGGAACATATCCCCATATCTAAATGTAAATGGCCAATCAACCTGTACCTGGGTTGGTCAGTCAGCCCCCGCCCGGACATATTTAAGATATTTTATTTGTTTCGATATACAAAGGCCTTATCGGCGGATGTGAACTTTCGTTGTGTTCATATTGGGGCATCTATTAAAAATATATATTTTTTAAATAATAACTTGTTTTTATATTTTAATTTTGTAATTACGGGTAAATTGTTTTTAGGACATTTGTTAAAAAATTAAAAAAAATATTGTTTTGAAGCTATTATGAATGTTCGAATGTAATATGTAATATCTAACGTCAAATTTACTTCTATTTATACAAAGTTATTTGCTTCTTTTTGTTCTGTTTTGTTTTTGTTATTATAATAATTAACCACAGCTATAATTAATAAAGTCAAGTCTAAATTATATGTTGAGTAAGTAAGATTACCATTAAAATAAAATGTTGTACATTTTTTGTATAAAATTTTGAGCATGAATAAATGTAACAACCCAATCCAAAAAGCTAGATCCTACGACCTACCTCTGAAAGGTCCCCAATTTCAAATTTGTAAGTACGCATGCCGTCTTAACTACATGTTAGCCTAAACATCCTCAAAATTTCGGCTTTGCTAAAATGACGTAAGTCTGGGGGCTGTGGGATCTCAGTCTATAACGTTTAAAAAATTGTCAAGAGTATTTTTCTTTTCAATTTTCATTAACGTTATACGTAATATCTGTAACAGACTATAAAAAAGCAGGTGAACCTGGTGTAACCAGGTGGTGTAGTGTTAAGTTGCTACGTTGCCCATTATCCATTATCCAACAAATTGTCGAGATATTGCCGGTTGAATAGCGGAACTCAACGCCGCGCTAACAAAATATGCACCTTTTCAGTTAAATTTAGCAAAAAAATATTTAAAGTTCAGGTATCTTAGTTTGAACATGTTGCTATTACACGGTCACAATAAACAAACAGTTGATGGGGGTAGTTTTAAATACTCACGATCTCCAGCCGGAGATATACTCGTAGATAGGACGATGTTACTCGCAGGTCCACTGAGGGATCAATGCCTATAGTTATTTTATTTTGTTATACATGTAATATTAAAACAACAAAGGCTATATATTTTATTAGTTTCCCGATATATTCCGCACTTAGCTAGGCAGGAACCTGGGAACCCAGTGTTAGGAAACTCTGTTGCTACTAATATAATCCTGTTTCACACTTTCCGCCGAATTCTTAGGTATTTGAATTCCCGAGGTCGTTACTAAAGCGAAAAATTGAAAATATTGAATATTTCATTCCTCTTAATCTGAATCGAACCCACATACGCCCCCGATTGGTCACTATTTACTTAAGTAAGTTAAATAATCAGGTGATGCTCACGGGAAGTTAAAAGAAACTTGTCACTACACTTAATTTGACTCTGAGCTATCTATGTTTTTATTATTATTTTTTTACTTCGTGCTTTATAGCTACGCTAACCAAAGACAACAGAGCATCGAATGTTACGTTCACATACTGGCATGTGGCGTTGGGTTCCGCCACATATACAAGTACATATACTAACGATATACTAATATAACAATCACCAATCTCAAAATAAGTTAGCCGAATTAAACCAATTAAAAACGTCCAAATTACAATGTGCGTCCATAGTGAAAAACATTAAAAACATAAATAAAGTGGAACGATATCGTTCTAGCACCCTCCCTTCATAACGACTGTCATTTGGTGTCATCTTGTATTAACAGTTAATAAGATTATTAGGCGATTTTAATGTTTTTCCACCCATCTTTATATTTTCTGAACCCATTTTTATTATAAAGGGTTATTATAGTACCTAATAATGTACCATATTACATGTTTTAGAGAAGCAAAATTATTATATGACATTATGCAATATTTATCTACTATATAAATTAAGTTTGTCCCAATTATAGTTTTTATGCAGAAGATATGAAAAATGCTTATATTTTTTTAATAATTCCTTAAATTTAATATGCTTAAAATATATTATGTTTATTAAAAAAATTAATACATATAATACACACCACCACATATTTGACAATATACACTTTTGTATGAAATGATAGTTTTTGCTTTTCGTTGCCATGGCAACGCGTATTTTCCTAGTCAATTCGGTATCTAGTACCAAGAGAACCGCAAGGATAATAACGAAACCTCAATACTGTACCAGCGGCCATTTACAGGATAGCGCGTATCCATCACTCAATCCCATAATCATAATAAATAACGGATAATAGTCGGCTAAATATTCATATATTTAAGAGGTGAGAGTCGCAGCTGAGTTATAACTTCTACCTAACACTTGGGCCAACCGCCGCTATTAGCATTAATTTAAAATATAACTTATTGTTATACCTAAAGGATATAAATTTGTTGCCAATTTTATTAATTAAAAATTTACTATGAATCTATAAAAATCATTGACAAACTATGCTCATTCGAATGACATCGAATCGCAAAATAAATTAGACTTTTCTATAAATTCTGTTATTGTATTTATTTTATTTGAAGACAATAATATTTTAGGCTGTATGCCGAAGTGTCGCAGGCACAAGACAGTGCGACCGCAGACGTGACGATTGTGGATTCGATTACCACTCGGAGACTCAGATATTTAATATTTTCATGTTCTTGCTCTGGTGACTAGGTAAAGCGCCACTCTACATACTATGTTTCGGGAATTCGGCGGAAAGCGAGCAACGGATGTGTATTAATGAGAAGAGAGTGTTTTAACACTAGATTCCCTAGTGTCTCTCTGTCCACCCTGCTATGTAAAATATAAAATAAACAAAATATAAATAAATATTATATATTTCGTTAATTTTGTTTATTATCTTCACACTGTATCTTGCATACGTAAAACAGAGTAGGCAGTGGGTACCTAGTTTTAAGGCTTTACATTCCTCACTTTCTGTGGAATGTTTGAGATGATGCATGTCGCAAAACTCATTCTAAAAAGACAATTCGTTTTAGAACGAGGAAATAACTGTAATTTATTCTCCCGATTAGAAATCGAACCCACATCCGCGATGACTTCTAATATTTATTTCTTTATTTATTGGTTTATCACATAAGTACAGTACAGTATTGTAAAATTCTCACATCAACACTTAAAAAATGTATAGAAGCATTGCATATGTTTGTCATTCTGTCTAGTCCTATCAACAACTAAGTTCCAACAAGAGTTTTCTAAGCAAACAGTTCACACCCTAACAGGGCTCAAACAAACACACGTACGAATATACACAGAGTGGCTTTAAAGCCTAGGATTTCAATAAGCACGCCGTGTGTCATAGTTAAAATTGGTTCAACTTAAACAATGCAGTTAAGGTCCGTTCAAGTTAAGCAACCGTGAATTATAGTTCAAGTTCTCTTGCGAGTCTTCATATTGTTTACCTTGTCGAGCATTTACCAATGCTAAGTGATTAAGAATACTGTTATATGGACTAGATAACTGTGGAGACGATATATGGTAAATTTAATTAATTATTTAGGGAATATTAATATTTTGATTTTCTTACTATGGTATCGAGGAAAAGCGCGGCGTTGAGTTCCGCCACTCAACAAGCAATGCCTCCATAATACGGCGGAAAGTGTGCAACCGAACCATCTTAATAGGAGCGGAGGGTCTTAGTAATAAGTTTTCAGCTTCCCTCTGCCTACGTAATGCCTCCAGAATTCGGCAGAAAAGTGATGAGCGAAATGTCTTAACCCTTATCACTAACCTCCTACGGGGAGGTTAGTGATAAGAGTTAAGTTTCTATTATATGCGAGATGCAGGGTGAAGATTAAAAAAAAATCTGTTGTTTAATTATGGCGTTCCTAAATATTCTTAGCAATATTTAAAACAAAAATCTGAATGTCACAATACGAGTCCACACCACCCTCAGATCGCATCCACAAACACAAGATACAGTTCTAAATTCCAACTTAAACAGAAGTAAGTTACGTGAATCGGTCGATCGGCTTTGTGAGCTGGGAGGCAATTATCATTAATTATTATTAAATATGACATTTGTTTGATAAACGGCGGCCGATAACTTGGCGATATAATTCAAGTTCGGGGGAGGGTCTTCGACGTGATTCCGTTGATAACCTGGATTGTATCTTTTAAGTTTAATTATAGTTGTTGTTGGATGAGTTTTTTGTTTTGTGTAAACCTAAATGTAAATAAGCAAAGATCTTCGCTTTTTTCGCTTCGCTTCTTAAGATCCGCTCGCTTCGCTGGCTGTAATACGATAACATTTTTTATCTTCTCTTTATAACCTTAGCAAGGTAGTTATATACAGGTTGGAAGAGGCAGCGCTCCTTTTACGGAAACAGCATATAGGGTAAAATATTTCAAACCTATACCTAAAGAAATTAATCAAGGTGCCTCAACAGTTTGGACGTAGGATTTTTTTTCATTTCATGATTTTTATCCATACCTGTATTTCGTGTGACGCGATTACGTATAGATCCCAATAACATAAACACTTACTACTACAAAAATACTACTAAAGGTTAAACAACTTTGAACTTTATCACCAATACCTATGACTCGATTTCGAAATCTGCCGTTCGAAATCTGTGCGGCGGTGTTCTTTTGATAGGTTTATGTGTGCGTGCGTCGTCCTTACAAATGGCGTTTTATTTTAAAATTACAATTTTATTATTTATTTTGTTTGAAAAAATAACTTTTTATTTTTGGAAATTTATTTTTTTCTTATTTATTTTATAGAGTAGTTAAAACTGTGGTTTCATTTAAAGTGGTGCTTACACTTCCACCCTGTAAATAAGTTCTCCCTCATCGAGAGACTGATAAACAACACACAGCCAAAACTACTACGCGGCGTAGTACACTTAAATTAGGTATAGGTTTCTTAAAGAGTGCAGGGGAACACTAAAAAAGGATAATTCCAAATCCCTACAGAACCGAAAAAATGATATTCTATGTCTTATACTTCACGCAAACCTAGTTGCGAACTGCGACTTTTTTGCATTCAAATTAGTTATATAATTAATATTTTGTGTTCATAGTTTTATTTTCAGTTATAATATATACCAATCCCAAGGTCCACAGAACGGTATCTCTATATACCCATCTTGGAGCCCACAACAAACTAAACACCATGCTATTACCACGTATCGTATCGCATCAGGTACAACCTACCTGAACAATCGTACTTTGTCAATCTTGATAAAGCTTAACAAACAAGGTGTATAGAAGTTTGCACATCCACTCAAATTTGTTACGAACTCGAACGGTTAATGGGATGTGAGGACGGTGATTTAGGACGAGGATGCTGGAAGATTTGATGAGGCATTCGTTATTGGGAATAATTTACAAAATGTTGTTGAGTTTTGTGTGTTTGGGGAAATGGATTTTGGATTAATTGCATATTAAAAATGCTAATGGCTAGCCCATTATAGACATCATCAAGCTGTCCTGTTCCACTGCTGGACATAGCACAGCCTCTCAATGGTACGCTATAAGATTATATTACATAACGTTAGTTGTTTCGATTTAACTACTATACTTAAGTGGCCACATACAAAATTATCATTTCCAAGACATTTCTGGGGCCACGAACAGAATCGAAGTTCTGAGTTATGGTCTTGAATTGTATTCAAGAGGAAACTACCGAGAATCGTGTGTTGATATATATTTCTTTGTGAAAAGATTTTTATGTATATAATAACATTTTTTTAAGTACCTCTTTAGTGTCTAAATTATTAAACTTTGATTGAATAAAACTAGAATTTATGAACTTCGAGGCAACAAAGTAAAATTACTGGATACTCGACAACACGTAAAATTCCGAGACCATCCCGGATTGTCCGGCCATTTGGCATCCCTAACTGTACCCGAATTCAAAGTTACCTCAGGCATTTAAAATATATCATATGCCAAACACAATTCTTAGTGAATTTAATTTGACCACGAGGAAGAAGTCGTAGGGAAAAAGCTAGTTATATATACCACGTAACGTCTTCATAGCTGTATGTATCGACAACGTCAGCGCGGGACTGTATCGGAATGTCTTTGTTTGAATCATATCTTGGATTAACGCAACTCGATACCCGATAAAGTTACATTAACCAAGGAATTATATTCTAATGGATCTACTATGATTTTTTTAAGAGGAAAGACAAAACTTGTAGCAATGGCATTGGAAAAGCGGGTTTTATGATACATTTATCTATCGCTTAAACGGACATCTCTGCCACATTTTTTTTTGTTCAATTTGTGGAGCAAATAAAGTTTTGTTTTATTTTTTATTTAATTCGGAAAGAAAAGGATCTTGACCCGCCATGCTGTGCATCGGGTCAGACAGAAAGACTCAGACACTCACACAGACATTGTTAAAACACTCCCTTCTCCACTATCATCATTCAAATTTAGGTATAGAGTACATCGCCTAATATTTTAATATTCAATATATTAAGTCTATTATTAATAAATTAAATAAATTAATGAATTACATAAAATTATATAATAAACACTTGTTGATTGAGGCCGTCGAGGCGCAGGGGCACAACCCTAAAAAAAATAATTACTACATTTCTTCGCTTTATACGGCATTGAGTTTCTTCTCTTGATATGTCAGAAACTCGACTCGACAATTGGTCAGAAAGTAAGGAAAGTAGTGTCGTAGCACTAGGTTTCCTGTGTCTACCCTGCTGTATTCGGGATGCAGGTTTAAGCTAAAAAACACTTCTTGATCAACTATCTCTTCGTTTTATTGGCATTTTGGGCCTTTTATTACAAGATCGTGATGGCATTTAGATGCTATCTACATCTTGTATTGAGGTGGATAAATGAGTTTTCTCTTG
Organism: Heliconius telesiphe telesiphe; assembly: GCA_018249795.1. Classification (NCBI taxonomy): domain Eukaryota; kingdom Metazoa; phylum Arthropoda; class Insecta; order Lepidoptera; family Nymphalidae; genus Heliconius; species Heliconius telesiphe. The sequence goes on from DWLH01000263.1 coordinate 11,695, forward strand.
TTCAGTACTTTCCATCTGATAACGCTTTGTCCTAACACCATTATCATCGTTCGATTTAAATAACTAAAAACTTGTTAATCTGGTAGATCTTGATACCTTTTGGTTCATTAGATGTTATGAGTCTATGGACTAATACAGTACAAAATATGTATATTTATTTTTATAAAAAAAATAGTATATGATATTGAAAATAGAAAGAAAAAATCAAGTGGCATTATATGTAAACGTATATGATGGTTAAATAGGTATCCTTAGTCAAAAGCAGTTAATTCAAATCAAGCCAAGTCATGAAGTTGAAAGTTCTTGTTTAGGATAGACCATTTATAAACAAAAAAAGGGATATTTTGTTTTGGATAATCTATTTATCAAAGTGGGCTATAGACTTTATTATATTACGTTAATCGTTTCGATGTAACCCACTGTAGCTGTGGTCAGAATTACCTCGTGTACTGTACATCAAGTGTCCTAAACAACAGCTTCTTCTTTTTAATACTTAATAGTTTAATAATATAAGAAATATAGACATGTGTTCTTGTATGTCTCATATCTCTTCCGTTACTGAGTAGCAGGTAGACAACATACAGCATTCTTGGTAAGTGCAGATGAACACTTCTCAAAAAAGTGTACTGTAAGGAAGTACTGTGTAAGGAACCTGTCCTTTAGAAAATTGTCCTAAATTTTTGGAAAGTTTTTGCTGCAATTTTTTTTTTTAGACGCAACAGTACTTGAAGTATTCAATTTTTCTAGTTTATTGGACTTTTTACCTGCACCCTCTCACCCCTCAGAAATTCATACATCATTTTGAAGGCCTTTTGGAACTCGACCGTTGGACACCGATTTCGTTAAAATCCATTTAGTAGATTCTGAAACAAGCACCTTCCCCACTTTATACTCGCCAGCTAGGTAGGGGAGACTGTTTTATGCCGAAATTTTTAGCTTAGGACAAGGTTTTAAATTATTAATAGCAATCAGTTAACAAATACAATTGACTATTTACAAGGTTTTAACACAATACATACAACTAAACACATAAATATTATTTTTTATTTATTTATGTAATGCTTTATTACACCAACTTAAACATAAAACAGATACAAAATAAAACAAATGACAATTATGTAAAAATGTGTATTATTATTTATGTGACGGCTCTCTTTTTTGTTTGATTCAGACAAATCAGCAGCCAGAAGAAACCGATCGTCGTCGAGCCAATGACGTAAAAGCCGAAATGCATAATAATTTTGATCCCCTATTTACTAGCTGCAATAGCTTGACGGCGACTAACAGCCTTGCCTCAAAAAATACTCCGGTACTTAATACTCGCAAACGCTGATTCGCGCTCCAAGGATGCATCGAAAGCTCTTTCTACGATCAGACCTATATTACTAGCAAGTTTCGAAAATAAACTTGGACGTAGAGGGAGCCAACGATGAAGCATAGTGGCCTGCTGTAGCGGCAGGTTGCTGAGGAGCGTTGCCCTTCAGTCCAGTCTATGTAAGTTTTGTACAAATATCAACGCTAAACTTAGTTGTCGTTTTGCTTCGTTGATTTAGAGTATTTTTGATAATTTAGAAGAAATCTAGACAAAAGTTCAACAACAAGCGTTCAACTTTAAAATAAATAAATAAATCTTTAAAAGCTATAAAAAATCTCTGATCAAGTCAGAGGAACGAGAATTTTATAAAAAAGCAATCCTACAGAAACGGGTAAACGAGATTTTATCATTTTGTAGTTCACACAAGCAAATTTCCTAACGGCCACTAGTATACAATAAGAACTTAACAGATATTTATTTGGATTGATGGAAACAGTTGCTGATGCTTTGTTTAATTTAATTCTAATTAGTGTTTCGACTTGTAAGGAAGTGTACGCAATAAATAACAGCACGATAAAATAACACTTCTGTTTCCTGCATAAGGTACAAAATCGTATGTAATTTTGTTTAAATGTATTGTTTGTATAAGTTATTTGATTATGAAATCTATTTGTCATGAAATAAGGTTGTAAATTAATTGGTTATTTGAAAAACTTGCAAAGAAGATACGCGCCCTCTTACAAATTGGCCGCATTAATACGGCAAGGGGTAGTGTCTATTCGATAAATTCTGGTGCATTACATAGTATTAATAGATATTTATCAGTTACAAACAAACAAAAATTCTGCAGAAAAGAAAAGTAAATGAAAATGAAAATAAAATTCTAAGAAAATGTGTAAATTTTAATAACAATGTGGAAGGGCTCGAACATGCGACTTTTGAACCATCGTAGAACAGTGATTAGAACCACTAATCCATACATCTTATTAAGGAAGTATAAAATTCTTATTTTTCTAAAATATTTCGGCTTTTGATGGGAAATCATTGAAAAAAATGTTAAAATAAATCATAATAGTTAAAGGCCTGCACATATAGTGCGATACATAGTGACGCTACATAAAAATGTGAAACGTAAAAATATTTAAATAATTAGTTGCACTACATTCAACTGTTTGGACTTTAATAGAGTGAATTCCGGTGTCGATTCGGTAACGGACGCTGTCGAATGTTCGTCTCGTAGCGTCGTCGTTATACAGAGAGGGGTGTACGTGGTACGTGAGAATTGATAAAATAAATTAAAATATCGATTTATTTTACTGATATTACAAGCTTTTATTTGACTTGCCGTATTAGTATGTGTTAGTGTGTTCGAACCATATCCCAATGTCCGATTGAGCTTAAATTGGAATTACTACTTCAGTTCTGATGACAATAAAATTACATGTAATCAACGTTTTTGTTAATTTAAAATGGCCGCTGCCAACAAAATGGTGGATTACAAATGTTTGCACATTACACCTAATATACATATAGGTATCATATGAACAGGGGCATGTTTGTAAAATACATTACACCATAAAAAATATCTGGAAAGCTTGTTTTTATTTATTTTTTAAGCTTTACAAGTCATATGTATATATATATCATCAAATTAATCTCTAAAATTGTTTCCCTAATCTACTTATATTCCATTGGTCAACTTTCTGAATCCACTAGTTTCGTCTGTGCGTTGTTTGGCGCGTAGTTTTTTTTAACTTCGCGCTATATCCCGCATTCAGCAGCAAGGTAGGCTGAAGAAACCTGATAACCTAGTATTAAGAGAGCTCCGTTCAAAATTTTGCGACCAATTTTGGAAGGATTCCGTATTGAGTACTAGAACTCAATGCCGCAGTTTGCCTCGTTAACAGAGCGAGAAAATTCTGGAAATGTAATTAAAAAAAAATACATTTTAAATATTTAATTTCCAGGAGTGGGTATCAAACCCACAGCTTATCGCGTTTACAGTCACACGCTTGTGCCCCGCCGCCTCCGGCTTCATATATAAAGGTATATCTATATATCTCGGTATAAATTTTAATCCACCTAGACGTAAGTTACGGAATGTTAATTTAGGAAAGGTCAATCTGCGCTACCTTTTTAAGTAAATCCACGACTGCCTGTCAGAAGCATCAACTTGATTGGGCCAATCCAAATTGTTTGATTGTTAGTTTGCAAAGTATAATTACATTTGGGACTGGGCAGGGTTACGTCACTATACTTTTTATTTTTAATGAAATTTTGCAAGAATTATTTAGGCCCTAGGATTCGTTGAGGCAAAGCGCGGCGTTGAATTTCGCCACTCCACACGCAATGCCTCCAGAATTAGGCGGAAAGTTTTTTAACCCTAGGTTCCGTCTGCCTATCCTGCTGTGTATGAATATAGTGTGATGCTAATTTTATTTTATTTACGAGATTGTGGCGCAGTGGAACGCGTTGAGTTTTACCACTCAACACGCAGTTTCTCAAAGCGGAAGAAGCCGCGAGCCCCGCAGTCGTTTTTTAGTATAATATGCAACTTTTTAAGCATTCTTCTTCAATCTAAAATAGAATTAAATAATAAATAGGTACAAATAATTAATTAAATATTATATAATGAAATATAATGTTCTTGTTTTTCATTTTTTAGCTTCATAGATGCGAGGGCGCATAGTTTACTTTGACTCACCTCCTATTATTTATTTTTTTATATAATTTTAGCAGTTTGTCCCGCATCGCAGGATAGGCTCCATCTCCCACGCACTGTTTTACCAATTTATACCCACACAGAGGGAAACCTACAACCAATACATTTGCAGTCAGATGTTGTTCATAGCACCACTAGGGCCTCAACTCGAATTATTTACTTGCTAATACATAATAGTATCAGTTATTCTGTTTGTTAAGTACAAAACAACATTAGACAAATGTGCCTGTTTAATTCCCCGTAACGCGGACTCGAACTGGAATGTTGATTAAGTATTGACGACTAATTTGCAATTTCCTCCCTTCTAAGTTGCTTGAGAGTAATTGGTGGTGGAGAAACGCGTCTTGTGATAGGCGTGCGCTTAATGTAATTTGAGGAAAATATATATTTTTTGTTTGTTTTTTTTTTATTTTCCTCACACTGTATCCCGTATATAGCAGAGTAGGCAGAAGGAACCTGGGAACTGCCGCATTTCATTAAAAGAGTGGAGAGGAGAGGAGAAGGAGAGGCTTTGAGTGTTGAGTGACGGACTCAATACTGCAGTTTTCGTTTTTACCATAGCGATGAATAGAAAACATTAAACATTTCACTTTCTCGAGTGGGAATCAAACTCACATTATGTATACTCACATACTCATTCTTACAGTAGCATGCTCATGCTTCTCTACGATCTTAGGCAACTCAAGACATTCCGTTGCCATTAAGACACTTCGATTCCTCATTTCGCCGCATTATTAGAAAAGGGTAAAATATTAAATAATTCATTCTCCCGAGTGAGAATCAAACCCACAACAATTTACAGTTCGCCTCACAATTACACCATTATAATATTACCTATATAGCTACATAAAAATATTTTTTTCCTTTCACTTAAAAATGATTACAAATCAATACAAATACATAGAACTGCTCCAGTCTAAAAGGAATTAAAGAACAAAGAGCACAGCAGCGAGGGTATCCTGGATAGTGCTATGCAAAAAGGCGCTAATTTTCTCGAAACCAAAAAGTAGTAACGGTTATGCGTTGCACCAACGCGTTTGTCTCGCGATAACGCGCGCTTACAATTAGTCTGGACGGCTTTATGCAGGTGGGTATTAAAAAGTTCTAGTTTTTTCGTGTATTTTCTATTATTTTCTATCTTTGTTTCGAGATATATTGGGGATTTGGATTGGTTGGGTTAGGAATTGTGTTTTTTGGTATTTGAAAAAAAATATGAAAAAAAGGATGTTTTTTTTTTAATTTTTATCTGTGGTTGAGAAAAGTAAACTTAACGTAGAAAATAAATAATAATCGGTGCTTGCAGCAGAGGGAACCTGTAAAAACACGCCATTCTTCACTTTCCGTCTAATTTTTGAGACATTGCGTGTGTAGCGCACAACGCGGCCTTGTAACCAGAGTTAATAAATGAAAATAATTGATTTCTCCAGCGGTAATCGAATCCATAACCATCACGTACATTCAAACGCTACACCGCTACGGTGCCACGACGGTAAATATACATAATACACATTAAAAACAACACAACAAAGCTTTCCACGCGAAGAAACCAAATGACACCCGAGCATCTCTATGTAAAACCATCCACGGCTGCAATTAGACGTGACTTGGCGACTATAATCGTTAATGTTTAGTGCCGGCCACATATTTTCTGTACCTTTGTGCAAATGCGCCTTCCGCCGTATGCGTTGAGAGTTGAGACCAATCGGGGAGCTCCATAGTAATAACCGTTACGATTTTGATGTAGTATTTTTTTTTTGCCGTTTTTCCAACCGTTTCTTTTGTTGATTTTTGTTTTGTATCAATCTACCGGTATTGCTGAATCTACTGTACGGTACGGTGAACGGTATTTTGCAGAGAAGTGTAGAATTTATTTTAGCTGTTGGTTGCTTGCTATGGGTTTTGTACAAACTTTATTGGGTTTATGGTTTGAAAGTTTTAGAATATTTTAGTTTATATATTTTGCTTGTTTTCGACCAAAATGATAACAAAATACAGTTGAGTAATCATGATACACCTCCCTTTGCAAACGCAATATGATAATGCATCTTTATCTTTAAATTTCATAAATATCAAATGGATATAACAAAAAGAACTGAGGGCTTCGTGAGGCAGAGAGTCTGGCTGTAAGCGCAGTGGTTCTCATTGTCATTTTCCCCGCTATAATGGAAAAACACAGTTTTGAGTTCCACCGTTTAACATGCAAAGATTGAAAATTTTAATAAAAAATAGAAAAACGGAGTGCCTTAGTCTTAGCATTAGGTTATCTCTGCCTTTCCTGCCATGCGGCAATTAGCATGAAGCTGCTTCATAGCTGATCCGTTCATAGCTGTTTAGACAAAAGACCTGGGAACCTATTGTTAAGACACTCCAATTCTTAAGGCGTTTCATGTTGAGTGGCGGAATTCAACGCCGCACTTTGCCTCGTAACCTGAGTGAGGAGATGAAAATATTAAATAATTCCTTCCCCTGAACCCACAACCATTGCGTTTAAAGCCCCTGCACCACGAAGGCCATGATATTCAGCAAAAAAAATAGAAAGAGTAAACACAATAATTTCTCTCCTATATAAATAGTGTAGCCTATATACAAACATATACAAGCACTCATTAACGGTCACATATCGACGCGGGTGATTTCTCTAGGGCGTGCTAGTATGGCGCCCAACGCGGGCCACTTTTATTAAGAGAACGTCACGAAATAACACCTACGTTTCTGGAATGAAATGGTTAATATAAATATAGTACAGATTAATATTCTATATATGCATATAGAGACTTTATTTTATATAAAAAGGATGATATTTAAGATAGAAGGAGGATTATATTTATTATATTATAAGTTAACTAATAAATTAAATTGATAATGTGCATATCAAAATCCTGGTAACAAGATTTAAAAAATCTTTTCTTTTTCTCTTCCTATGGGAATAAGGAAATGAAAATAATTGCCGAGTGTTAATTGAACCCTCCTCAACTCCTATCTCAATATCTTCTTATCATATGCAATATCCACTGACAATAAGCTGTTAACATTTAAAAACAAATTTAAACATTCACGCGTCGACATTACAAAAGAAGATACAAAAAGGTGCGAGAAAGAAAAAAAAGATCACACAAACATTGATTAAATTACACTCTTTATCTCCTCAAATCACTGCCGTAAAACTCGCGAGGGAAAATAAGCTGAAAATATAAAGCCCGCGTTGGGCGCCAAAACATCGCCTATTAAATATTCATACACCGTAAAAAAGTTCCGAAAGACCGGTCGGAACTCATCAAATTACAACTTGCTCAGTTATCAGCTTCCAAGGAGCGGAATATTAAGAAACGAGGGGTTGATTACATTCGATTTTATTACGTACGTTAGATGCACAATAATTATGAATTATTGGTGGGAATTGTTTTCGTGTCAACGTTCTGATTAGACAATGGGTGGCGTTAAGTTCCGCCATTTTACACGTAATGTATTGAGTTATTGGTGGAAATTGGGAAACGATATGTCTTAACGCTGCGTCTTTGTCTATTCGCTGTGTGTATGCAAGAAAATGCGTGGAATTGAAAAAAATATATATTTACATTGGTAGATTAAAGACAAGTAATGTAGTTAGAAAGTATGGCTCCATTAAAGAAAATATTTGTATGATTTTCTTTTTATTTATGTAATAATTTTACATTTTATATTAAAATATTTGTATAAAAATTGTATCGCATTCGTACATATATTTATGGTTAAGATTATTCTTAACACACATATATATATATATATATATATATATATATATATATATATATATATATATATATTCATTTTATTAATTAATTGATAAAGTCAATTATGTAGTCCTGTCATTAAAGTATTCCCAGGGAGACCGGCGGCGTCGAGCGCCCGAGGCGAACTGAATAACTTTTAATTTCTTCACCGCAGACATTGACGTCAGATTGCAATTGGCGGGAAAGTTACATCTCACAGATAAAGACAAGTTTTTGAATCTAGAATTGTGTAATGGACATTCGGTATTCGGTAAAGGTCGTTTAACTCGACGAACGTTTCGACTAAAGTTTTATTCGGATTTTCATTTGGATTTATTAAAATTAAAATGGTGCATAAAGAAGTCCACTTTTGTTGAAGGTTATGTATGTTTGTTGTTAACGCTTTATGGTATAAATGAAATGAATGAAATAAATTGAATGTTATTTGCATTGACAATTGATTCTAGAGCATACTTAAATATTAGTATTGAAGTTTGTATGGAAAGAAAATTTTGCTTAAAGTAACTATAACTTTACAGCCTAATTTGAGATCATCTATGGTGACGAAACTCTACACTGCGTGTTTCGTAAATATAAATTATAAAATACCTATACGTTTTATACCAATTATTCTAAATAAAAAGAAACCTAAAAAATAAAATGCATTTTTTTTGAAATTGTACTCGCAATCGTCACATTCGGTCAAATACGATTTAAAAACTTCACAATGACAGAAAACTACAAATTAATTTACTCTTAATCAACTTTACGACTCCAAACACACACAAAAACAAAAATACAAAAGATTTCCTATGTCCATGCTAATGTTGACAACAATAATAATCGTGATTTGGAAAAAGCCGGTCTATTACAGAGTCAGCGGATCGGCCTAATGACACGCGTTAGACGCCTAAACAATGTTTTAATGCCGAAACTCCCTTACGTAGATGGTTGGATGTATTTGTTTAGGACAAGCTAACAGCCGAGCGTTTAGCTAGCGACCCTGTACATGTGGTCCAAGGTGTAGGTTGTGTTGATATTGTTTTAACTTCACGCTGTATCCCGCATATTACGGGTTTAGAGAGCGAATGTTGTTTTTAGACAATCACTTCCCCAGTTTCTACTTAATTCTCAATATATTGTGTGTGGAGTGGCAGAATTGAGCCGATTTTTGTATTGTTACCAAAAGTGTAGAAATAGAAATAATTCATTCCTCTAAATAGGAATCAAATTCACAACTATCGCGTTGACAGTCATCGATTCAACAGCTTCAAAAATATATTGCACTTACACAACTTGTATTACTCGTTCTGTTAGATTCTATCTGTTCTGCTTAATGCGGAGGTAGCGTTGAGTTAAAAAATATCACACAATGCAGTTAATAAAAATATTTGATTGTTGTAGGGTTCGAATCTGAGTCAGAGGTTTTTTTAGCTTCACACTATATCCCGTAGCATATATATTAGCACATAGAAGTTACTACTACGCAGAGGGAAACTGAGAACCAAGTGCTAAGACACTCCGTTTCTATACATTTCCGTTCCCCACTTTCTGCTGAACTCTGGATTTATACTCCGCAAATAAAGCTTGTAAATATTCTTTCCGCTTACTTATTTAATTTTAAAAAAGAAGAATTAATTCATTTGTGTAAAAATTAATGATATTTTAATATTTTGTAGGGTTCCGTATGTTAAAATATAAAAACGAAACCACTTTGTTATCCGTCTGTCAAGGTCATTTATTTTATTTGAAATCAATATATCAATCTAGCTTCTAGCCTTCGAATCACAAACGCTACCTTCTCCCACTTATCCCATACAAAATAAACCGTGATACAGGTGTGAGATTAAATGGGCGTTGTATACAGGGTGTTCATTACGATATTGCTGGGACTACAGCGTACACTCGTATTGCGAACGGCTTTTTATTAAGGGACTCCATAACGGTGTCCACGTTTTTTGATGAGAATTGAAAATATGTTTGATCTGACCGCCATCCTGCTGATTGTAGTGGCACCTGTACTACTGCACATATATATATATATATATGTACGTGTGTTGTGTGCACTGAACGGTGGTGATATGTTTCAAAGTATTTGTTGGGTTTTTGGTTATTGAATTTAGTATATGTTTTTTTTTTATGTTTAGGCAATGCTTGATAGTGATGATAGCAATTCTTGATAGTGATGATGATATATGGTCTCGTTTTGGTTTCTCTATTATGATCTTGAAGTTATGACTTAATTAGATATATTGAAAGAAATTTATTCTAAAAAAATGTTATACAAAAAATTGTAAAATTAATAAAACTATTTCTATTTATGAATATCTCCTTCGCATCGTCATGTCATGATGGTACTCATGTTTTCCGAAATACGGAAGGTATTTCGGATTTCAATTGTTATAGTGCCTCCAGTACATTATGTTACTCTTACTATTCTTTCGTTAATTTATTATTTCAACATTAAGTTTAAAATAACACAACTTTACCAAAGAAAATTATAGAGACGAAATTATTCAACTTAAATTTACTTTACAAAAATATTACGACAATTTTCTTATGAAGATAACATAAAAACTTTAATCTTAAAATTCAACCAATTTTCTTTTTGTTTCTTTAAAATTTAAAAAGACGAAAGATTAACCCTTGCTTCAATCAGCTCTACAAGATAAAAAAACTCTAAATACACTATTACCTAAATGAGAATATCATTTATTTATTTCAGCTTCACGCTGTATCCTGCAGACAGAGCAGGGTAGATAGAGGGAACCTAGTGTTACGATACTCCGTTCCCCACTTTCCGCCGAAAACTGAAGGCATTGCGTGTTGAGTGGCGGAACTTAACGACGGTATTTTGCCTCGATACCAGAGCGAAGAAACAGAAATATAAATTTAAATAAATATTTCATTGCCTCGAGTGGAGATCGAACCCACAACCAGACGCGTTTATAGTCATAACTTGTTCCCCTGCGCTACGACTCAGTGTATTTACTACTAGTAAATACTCAATGTATTTATTTCGGTGTTTAAAAAATACTTTGCATAATATTTTTTTCATAAATTTATAACATTTTATATGTATATATTTATATTATATCTAAGAAACAATCAATCTATGGTAGCGGGATGCAACCAACGTACAATGTATGTACATATATGATAATAACTATAGACGATTAACCGTAACAGGTGGTGGAAACGACCGTGAGATACGGTTATATTTATGTCCGTATGTTCGTCCGATCGTAACTCAAGAAATATATCGATTTTGTCGCCACTACTGTAGTTTATCGACTAAACGTGAGTAACATATTGTTTTTATATTCATTTTTATGTTAGTTACATGTATAGGAGAATGTGAATGAGTGATAAAAATCGATGGATAATTTTATGTATGAATATTTGAATATTGAATAGAAATTTTTTTAGCTTCCAGCAAACTATCACACATATATTATAATTGGCAGTGGGGACATAGGAAACTAGTATTAAGACACTCCGTCCGTCCGAAGCAATTCGTGCTGAGTGACGATACTCCACATATTTAATATATTTTAGGTATGATTCAATGTTATGTAAAAAACAAATCCTATGTCTCTTTAAGATGTATTTATCCATCAATCGATAGATTTTACAAAAAATTTATATATATAGAGGCCGCTGTGTCCAGGTAGCACCGGGGTGTGAATGTAAACGCTTCAGAATTTGCCGGAAAGTGTGGAACGGTAGTGTTGTAATGGGAACAAAGTATCTTACCACTAAGTCCAGGCTTCCACTTGCTATTATATAATCGACATTCTGCTCCTCAAATTGGAATATCTCAAATTTAGGCTAAAATTGAAGAAAAGAGTTGATACTACGTTCTCTTTACAGTCCCTACTATCAAGGATAAAGCGTGATACTGAAATTATCCTATTATGTGATATAGAGCATATTCAAACAATAATATTTATAGTAATCGTCCCTTATAAATATATATTATATTTATAAGCGACGATTCATATCGTATTTTAAACTGAGTAACATATTGTTTTTATGTTTATTGTTGTGTTAGGTATGTATGTGTTAAAGGATGACTGATAAATTTTGATGAATGTTGTCATTTATGAATATTTGAATATTAAAAAATATATCTACAATATTTTTTTAACTCCCGCTGTATCCTGCATATAGCAGGAGGCCTAGTCTTAAGATACTCCGATCCCAACTTTCCATCCAACTATCGAGACAGTTGAGTGGCGGCACTCAACGCTGCGTTTCGTCTTGTTACCAGAAAATTATTATAATATTTTACACTTAGGGAAGTTTTAATTATAACAAATAATCATCGCTTGTATAGTCCATAGTACAATGAAGACATAAATATAAGCATCCGCATCCTACAAATAATACCTACTTATAATGTTTGTAAATATTTTTTTGGTTTATTGTCTTTAATTTGACTGTGAAAATGTTTACATGATTGGTTATTATTATAAAGATTACCAAATCAAATGAAGGCAGCTTGAAGCTGAAAAGAAATATTTTCGTTTTCGTAATCAACTTTTAGGTCTTTTCCCAGATATCAGACTATTTTAAAGTCCGGTATTCGTTTTCGGTAGATTTTAATTTTGATTGTAAAAAAAGATTACGCGGCGAATTCCATACAAAATGCAGCAAAAACGATCAGTCTTGGCGCAGGGGCACAAAGTGTGACAGTCAGCGCGACTGGTTGTGGGTTCGACCTCCAGTCGACGAAATAAATTATTTATTTAAATTTATATTTCCATATCTTCACTCTGGTGTCGAGGAAAAGCAATGCTTTCAGAATTCGGCGGAAAGTGTGAAACGGAGTGTCTTAACACTACCTTCTCTCTGCCTACCCTGTTGTGTGCTTAAGATATTTAATTCTATTCTCCAAGAGATAGTAGACTTGGATATTTAATGTTAATTTCAGCTTGATACCTTCACGCGATCTGAGTCTTAAAGCTCAGACGAGAAACTGGTCCTATAAAGGTCACTATTTTTCCTTTTGAGATACGGAACCCTACAGAAATACTAAAAATATGGTTTTTAGTTAGGATATCTATATTAAGTTTGTTGTTAAAGGCGCAAAACTCAGGAACTACTGATTCGAATTAAAGATATATTTTTATGTTAGTCTAATCTCTATATATAATAAGACAGTAAAAATATTTTGTCTGTACATTTTGTAATTTTGACTGAAATGGATAGAGGGACACTTAAAAAGAATAATAGAAGGCAAAAAGTTTTTTTTTTAATTTCTTGTCTGTCTGTCTGTCTGTCTGTCTGTCGACATATTTTTGTCCGCAATTTTCTCTGAAAGTACGGAACCGATTTACTTGAAAATTTCACCAATTGCTTTGTTTTAACTCAACTTAACTACTAAAGTTTAATTCATCAAAATCGGTTCATTAAAAAAAAGTTATCGTCATTTGAATAAACTCAAGGCATTAGTTTGCCTGCGAACTAACGTTCGCAATAGCAATATAGCACTCGCGCTGCTAAGATTCCTGGCTAAAGAATGACATTCGAAACGTCTTGGTTATATGACTGTTGATAAAAAAAAATATTTTTGAAGCACTATTATACAATATTTTATACAATAAAGTAAACAAAATTGAATTGTTACTGGAGATTACCTTCATAAATCATAACAGTTATGTTGAAATCGTAATTAATTCAACATAGAGATAAAGAACGATTTGATCTTCAAAGAGATATCAAGCAAATACATAGATTTTGTGGTTCGTTCGTTCGTTTGAAAAAAATCTATATAAAAATGCCTAAA
>DWLH01000264.1:0-25229 GCA_018249795.1 Heliconius telesiphe telesiphe
ATCAAAGCAAGGAATTGAAATTGTTAAATATTTTATTTTTCCCGGTAGGGGATCGAACCCACAACCTGTCACGTTTAGAGTCGCACACTTGTGCCTCTGCGCCACGGCGGCCGCATGATATCATGATGAGTAAAGTAAAATAATATTCCTTTCCTTTTTTATAAAATGATTTGAATTTGTTTTTAGTTTCACGATTTATCCCGCACATACTATTTAGATATAGATAGAATTATTATATCATAATAATTTTAAAACAGAATATTAATTCGTATCACTCGTTCATCGTAACAATATCTCACATAACTAAAAACACTTTCTATTTTCTACTTTTTACAAATATTAGACGAGGCGGAGTTGAGTTTCATCACTCAACGACGCTACTCAACGCCGCGATATATGTCACAAGACTGATAGAAAATAATGAATATAACTTCAAACGATATTTGGAACATAAGTTTACTATTACATAAAATCAAATTAGTTCCAACTGCGCCTCGTTTTTCCATTGGAATTCGACGCCGCTATTTTTATTCACAAAATCTATTTCAACACGACTATAACTGACCTAGACAACGCGAAACTGAAACTAAAATATGCAAGAATATCCATAAATAATGTAAAATAATTGATGTTGACATCTAAATTGTTTAGGCACTATATTATTATTCTAAAATCATTATTGGGTTCATAATTCAATTTCATAACAGAAATTATTATAAAACTGAAAGTATGAATAAAAATACTTTTTTTGTTAGGCTTGTTTGTGGTTACGTATTGACATCTATATAAATACGAGGCCTAAATTGATAGGGAGGATATAAATTGAGTCCAGTCGTCACGCAGGGGCACAAAGTGTGACTGTAAATCGACTGGTTGTAGGTCCCCCCCCCATCCCCACTAGAGGAGATGAAATATTTACTTAAATTTATATTTCCATTTCTTCGCTCTGGTGTCGAGGCAAAGTTCTGCCACTCAACACGCAATGTCTCCAGAATTCGGCAGAAAGTGGGGAACTGAGTGCTTAACACTAGGTTCCCTCTGCCTACCCTGTTGTGTGCGGGATACAGCGTGAAGCTGATTTATTTTTATTTTTATAAATATGAAACTCTTTTCATTACCGAGTGAGAGGGACAAAAATGGCATATAGGTAGGCTACAAAGAGTCAGGAAGCATTAAATGAGGATTTCACGAACTTTCTACAGGAACAGGAGAAACCATATTTTTCCATTTTATCTAGTTGTATATAATATTTTTGAACTCTTTATTATGGAACTACCCAAAATACTCAATTCTCTGCTTCCTGCATATGTTATAGATGTATTTTAAAGCAACGTGCGTTATCACATCAATATCGCCTTTACATTTCACTTCTTTTTTTAGTTTAATTCTTTTCTGCGTCTATAGCAGGGTATCTAGTATCCAGACACTCCGTTCCTGACATCTATTTTTATTTAATTTTCGAGACATTTTGTAATGAACGGCGGGACGCAATGCTGCGTTATGTCTATCAGAGCGGGAAAATTAAAATAATTAAACATAATATTTTTTCCGTAGAGGATCGAACCTACAACCTACAGTTCTATAGTCATTTTTTATGACCAAAAAACCACAATTATTTTATTACAATTTCATGTGTAACAAGCTGTATCTAAGAAATATATTTAACGCAGTGGCCGCACATTTTGTCTACGACACTTCAAAGCAAGGTGACCTTGTTAGAATTAGTTGGATTCTTTGAAGATATCATCTAAATCATTTGTATTTTTATTTATAACGCACAGTGTTGGATATTAACGGAGTTATAGTCTAGGATCTAACAGTTGCTTTTGAATAAAAAATATTTTATATTAAAAATTTCAAATGTTTATAAGTTTTCTTAAAAAGTGTTTTCCTTTTCTAAGTTTGGAATAATACTTTAAAAAAATTATAAAAAATATTGATTTCTTTTTATATTGAGGCTAGTCGTGGTGCAGTGGCACATGCGTGCGACTTTTACAGTCGACAGGTTGTGGGTTCGATTTGCACTCGAAAAAATATCGAATATTTTAATTTTTTTGCTCTGATACCGAGGCAAAACGCGGAGTTCAATTCTATCACGTCACGCAATTCGGCGGCAAGTAGGGGACGGAAGTATGTTAATAGAAATAAATTGTATCATTAGGTTCCCAGGTGCCCTGTGAAATACCGTGTGAAGCTTTAAAAAAATAATATTATATATAATAATGTTATTTTTGTTATGTATAATAAGATCATTTCTTTTTAAGTGGCAGAACTTAATATAATTACTAAATACAAAGAAATTAAAAAATGATGCAGCCTTTTTTAAAAGAAAAACAAAAATTTTATTCAATTAATTTAAAGTATCATCTCCTATACTATTTTAAAATTTTACGATCCATTTAGCAAAGTGTTGAGTGACAAGCGCCATAAGATGGATTAACATATAGTTTTAAATAAATATTTGACACAGATATTTCTAATAAATATATTTTTGTACATATTTTTAATATTTTCATAATATGTATATATTTATAGAGAACACTTATTAAGGCATCACTCTAGTCTTAATTTTTTCTCTAGGGCTATTTATGTCATTTTTAGTATATAAAAATAAATAAAGTTATAAATATTAAAAAACTATTTTAAATTGATGGGATAAAGTTATAAAAGTAATAAAAAAATACTTAAAAAGCCTCTGAGCCCATTTAACCAAAAGCACAAGCGAGCGGCTGTAAACACGACGGTTCTAGCTTCAAATCCCACTCAAGTAAACAAAATATCTAATATTTTCTTCTCTTCGGTCTCGTAACCAGGCAAAACGAGAATGCCTCGAGAATTCGGCGGAAGGTGGGGAACCGGATATTTTAACACTAGGTTCCATCTGCGTACCCCGCTCTGTGCGGGATACAGCCTGAGCGAATAGCTAGAAAAAAAAAGCCACGATGGCTCTCATAATCTATTTTACAAAATACTTGAACATCAAGACTTTAAATCAAATTTGTACTAAAATGTACATGAAAGAACACTATTTCACTCCACCCAACAAAATAACATGACAAAGTGACAAAAGTTATGAAAAATTACAGCAAAAGGCTCACAATCGAGTTAAGGACGACGTGAAATTGCTCGAAACTGGCATACGTATAACGCTTTGTGAAATTCTTGCCAGAATTGCACATCCGGGCTATTAGCGCTACATAACGTGTTGAATCTTTTACTACGCATGTATTTAAAATAAGTCTTTTACTATTTCTTGAAAATTGTTGGGTGAATTTTGTTCTTATTTCATTGTTTGCCGGATTAAGTTGAGAAATGAAGTGTCTTAATGGGAACAGAGTGTCTTAATACTAGATTTAAGAGTGCCACCACTGCCTAGTCTGCTATGTGCGGGCTACAGAGTGAAGATAAAAAAACACTTTGTTAAAGCGGAATATCACTTGCCTCTAATCGCTTTTTCGAAATCAATTTTTACTGAGGGGAATTAATTATTTTCATTCCATCGTTCTAGAGAAGCAGACTAAGCGTCGCGTTTAGTTCCGCCACTCAATGTTCAGTGTCTTGATTTTTGGGAGGCAAGTGGGATGAAATGGAGTTAGTACTGTATGCGGAATACAACATGAAGATGAAATTATTTTTTCGTGTGAGAGAACTCAGTTTGGGAACCCATTCTTCACTTAACAGGGATTATAAATAATTTTACAATATATGGGTATATTAAAAATTACAAAGAAGAATTATTATTCTATACCGAGAAAACGGAGAACTATGTCACTTGAAATCTGCTTTTTAGATTTTCGACTAAAATTAAAAACAAAGTACAACAGTTAGTTACAAGTAGTTGCGGGTAAATCGTATTAATATTTAATATATTCTATACATATTTTTAAATTAAATGGCTCAAAGAATTCATATCAACCTCCAGCAATTTGGTTCACACGGTAAGATTCTTCTAGTTAATAGTGTAAAGGCACAAACGAATACCGCTTTAAAGCACCTCATCTTTACTTTTCAGAACCCGGCCCTCTAATGTCAGAGCCGCTTTTGAGTTTATATAAGTCACCCATGTCAGGTATGGTCATTTATATTAAATTAAATTAAATTAAATCAGCTTCATGCTATATTCCGCACACAGCAGTTTAGGCAAAGGGAACCTAGTGTTAAGACACTCCGTTCCCCACTTTCTGCCGAGTTCTGGAGGCATTACGTGTTGAGTGGCGGAATTCTACCATGACCGGACACCAGACCGAAGAAATGAAAATATAAATGTAAATAAATAATTTATTTCCTCGAGTGGGGATCGAACCCACAACCAGTCGGTTTTACAGTCACCCTTTTGCCCCTGTTCCACGACTGGCCTCAATTATATATTTATATTATATTAGCGAATCACTCGTGGGTTTGCCTGATTAAAGTTATTGTTATATTATAATATAGCAGCTATAGCTTAATTATACTAAAACTGTTTATAAATTGTAGCGTATGTGTTGTTCTGATGTATAAACTATATGATTGTAAAGTTTCACCTAATAATGTTCAGTAGTTTTTGTGTGAAAGTGAAACATACATCCATCCTCATCAATTTTCCAATATATAATATAAATAATATTATAGTAGAATACAATTATAAATTGCAGAGTTTGTTTGGTTGAACGAACTAATCTAAGAAATGATTGCTATATGCTATTTTACATTACTTTAATCGTTTCGAATTAACATACTATATCTACGGTGCCTTAGAATGTATCATGTCACACACAATTTTTAGTTATATCTATTTCACAATGTGGGCAAAGCTACAAGTAAACGGTAGTTATATAATATAAATAAATAACACCGATTATAACGTAATGAATTACAAAAACAGTTTTTTTCTTTAATGACAGCTAGACTCCTCTAATATCAGCTTTTTTTGTAGAATTGGCAAGGAGAATCTGGTGTTAAGACTTTCGTCTAGAAATCAGAGATACAAAAAAATATTCCGAATTTAAATTTGATTCGAATAGTTCCGAGGGAAAGTGGGAATCGAATCCACAACCTCATTACAGTTATCTGACAGCATATTAGATATTTTCACAGCATATTTATGCTATGAAAATATCTAATATTAGCAAAAAGTTTTACCTGGATAGAAAGCATGTAACGGCATTATTTATTATTATATTCCTTCTGCTTACATTGCATAATGGGGACACACAGGAAAATCATGAAGATATTTCACGCCTCATACATATAAAGCTAAATCATTTGTAATTTTTGAGTCCGTCGTGGCTCATTGGCATAACGTCTGACTGTAAACGCAACGGTTGTGGGTTTGATTCCCATACGAATACGACGAAAACGCAGCGTAGAGTTCCGCTAGACAACATGAAATATTACGAAATTGCAACGGTGGGGAACGAAGTGCCTTAATACCAGATTCCCTCTGTCTATCCTGCCAAATTAGGGATTTGGTGTGAAATTTAAAAAATAATAATACACATATCTAAATATATAATTTTCATCATTAAATTAATTAGTCCGTCCGAACAAAAATGATACGTTCAGCGCGTCACATTAATGCCGTCATCAAAAGAGATTTGAAAAATAATCTCTCAGATTTATCCATATAATTAAAAAGTTCCAAATTGAATGGATACGTGTGTGTGTTGCAGGCAGACAGATAAAATAGACATTGTGTTGTAAGTTCATGGATTTTTTATAAAGGTAAATTTTTTTTATTATAAAAAAACTACGATATAATATTTAAGTTATTCAGTTTTGAAATTTCTACTGTCTGACTGCTTTTTGTCTTATAAAATTATTTTCAACGGAAGGATTTACAGCGTTACGCTTTATACTGCATAGCAGGTGGAACCTTAAAATAAAATTTTCGAGACATTTCAAGTTGAGTGGGTGAGCTTAAGACCGCGCTTTGATTTTTTATCGGACAAAGGAAATGGAAAAAAGTATTTATCCCTGAGTGGAAATTGAACCCACAACTGTCGCATTTACAGTTAGATGCTGTGCTGTCACAATGCCATCCGGAAGATGTTATTATTTTCATATAATACACATAGGACTTTCCCGTAAAATATATTCTTAAAATAATAAATAAAAAATTAACACCTGCCTGCAACATATGTCTTCATATAAATACATACATTCATATATACAAGTATATTTGTAACTCATTTCCTTAACGATCCGAGAGGTGACTTTTTGATACTCGATTTTATGTAACTTTTTATGGCTGAGATCGGATGGTTTTTCGGTTCGTCGGCTTTATACGATGTCATTCGTTGATTTTTCGTAATACAACAGTAATTTATTTACGTACATATACATATATACATTATACATATATGTAAATATATAGAATGAAAGAAAGATGAATGCTGTGGAGATGCGATCTCTTCGTAGGATATGCGGAGTCAGCTTAGCTGATCGAATCCGGAATGAAGAGGTACACAGAATGGCAGGTACTAGCGAGGATGTCACGGTGAGAATGAAGAAGAACGTGCTCAGCTAGTTTGGTCACCTCGAACAAATGAGTGATGAAAGAATGGCAAAAAAGATTTATGATGGAAAAGTGAGTGGTAAGAGAGGTAGGGGGAGACCTTCGAAAACACAGTATCAAATATACTGGAGGAAGGTCACGTAAAAAGGCACGCATGAGGACCCCCCGGAGGGCATGTATGAAGAAGTTGATGACAGTGGACGAGGCGAAATAGGTATGTAGAGACCGTAGCGTTTGGCTCTGATTACCCCGCTAGGGATAAAGCGTGAAGCTAAGTTAAGTTAAGTTAAGTAAATATATAGATATATAAAAAAAATATTGCTTAAGTATTAATGACGAAAATATATCATGCCATATCAGCTATATGCATGTTTAAAAATATTGGTTCAGGGTTCATTTCACATTTACAGTTACACTCCGTTCCAATTAAGAATAATTAATCTTCCGTTCTGTGGGCATTGCGTGTTGGGTGCGCAACTTAACGCGGTTCTTTTTATAATTAATTATTTTACTTACGCGAACTTGCGCAACGACTGCCTCTAACGTAGCTTCGATCATTTCATGCTAATTTTAATCGGAATTTCAACTTAGGAGAAAAATCATTTCACTGTCTCTCACTCTGCAATCTATTAACATCCATAATGTCTAAATGGTTTAAATTTCATCAAAACATTAAACCCTAGATTGTCTAGAGTCTAGACGGACAAAAACATTTCAGTCAGAAGTTGGTATTGGCCTCCAGATATATGTATGTAAGTGTGTGATATTTATCACGAACTTTACGATGAACACTTGGTGAAGATTTTTTGATACGAATAGTATTAAGAGTTGTAAACTTTGAAATTGCTTTGAGATAACTCGATCTTATCGGAATGTAATAATTGGCTTCGTTTCATTATTTCTATAATAATAACTTATTTATCCGCTTGAAAATTTTTACGATTTCCTACAATTTTATATATTATCTTTTTAACTTGTATGGTCTAATGGATTTGTAATCTTCAATGATTTATTGTTGAAATTAAGCTTTAAAATTTGAAGTTTAAGCATAGCAATCTCATATTAGGAAGGTGAGACTAATGTCTAGGCTATCACAAAAAGTCTTACAAATCGAAGAGATCATAAAATTAAATATTATATTTAAAAATTGTAATATTAACACTTAATACTGTTAAATAACTAGCGGAATTTAAATGAAAAAAAAATATTTGTAGCTTCATTCGCTTTTAATAAAAGACTGTTGATGTCCAAGCCCAAAAACAAAAAAAGAAAACATAAATTAAATTAACATTATTTAAAAGTATGCAAAATATGCAAATAATAATCCACGCATAAAGTATCAACTGCATTTGGTCCGGTAGTTTTTGAGTTTATTCGCGAAATCACGACTGACGTCGCTTTACGAGTACGCCCATATAATAAGCTGTCCAACCGTAAAATTTTCATTGAAATCGCTCCAATGACTTTTCAGTTTATTAACGTATGTTCAACGCTTTATCAAATAAAGATACAAGTCCCAAAGGATGGAGCTTAAAATTAAAATTCTGGATAAAAAATCTGTTTAATGTTTTTTGTGGCTGTTTCCTTTTTTTTTTGAAGTGAATTGTGGTGATTATTTTATACTTTTCTTTTGATTTAGTAGATGAAATTCATTTAAGAATTACAATAAGAATAAAAAAGGATAATATTGAACACCATTGAAAAGTTTATGGGTCAACATAGTGCTAAAACACTCCGTTTCCATTAAGACACTTCTGATCCCCGCTGTCGCTAAAAACAAAAAATGTTCTCATCCAAGTATAACAGTGGTAACTAGTACACTAATATTAAATATTTTGCTTATATTAAAACAAAATTTTGGGTTTTTTTTAATTAAATTTTGGTCCATTGTGAATTTTGAGAGATAATGCGAACATTCCATTGTCTGAAATCAAGTGAGATCTCGCAACGTAACCTTTATCAACATCGCAGGGGAGTATGGAAGTGTACGTGGAGTGGAAACCTTTTTAAATGTAAATTTTTAAAATATTATCGATTTAAATAGTCTACTTTTTAAATATAAAGCATCTTATAAGTAAGCTCGTTACAAAACAAATTTGTGACTTGTGACCTGAATTCTATATTATACTAGCCGACGTTGAATTTAATACGTAAATGGAATATAACAGTTTTCACAGGATTTTTGAGAAATTGCCTCTTATAGCTCCCCTATTCTCCCGAATGATGCTAAATATCAAGTTTTTAAGCCTAGTTTTTTTTGTGCTTTGCTTGTTAGTCACTCATGACCCAAAGCAAGGGCTAAACCAAAGCAGATCTTCGTTATTCTATACAGCCCGATAGATTCTGTGCGCATACCGGTAAGTACTATTAAGGAATATGGATCTTGGGTGGTGGTTACTTTGACAGTTATTAGATAACTAAAATGCAAAAATAGTACCTATCTTTCGTTGTATTATAATTATTTTTTTTATATTTTCTTGGTAATAATATTGGAAATGTCGTTGTCTATTACCAGACACTTGGTTTTGACCCCACTCTAAACTCTAATAAATTACAAAATATAAAAAAATGAGTTTTATAATTTAAGTTTAGTTATCTATTATAATATCTGTAAAAGTGACCACCACGAAAAATCCGTATTCCCTAATGTGAGTTTACCGGTGTCATAGATCAAAATAATTTAAATCATTCTCCCGAGTGGGAGGGAATCAAACCCACAGCTACCGCGTTCACAGCTAAATGCTCTCCCACTAAACCACACTCTTTATTTTTTTATTAAAAAAAACGTCTATTGTTAGGATTCCGATTCCGTCTATTGTGGACGTTCCAAAATGTATAACGGGACCTTATACTAAGACTTTGAGATAATTGCATATTTCACAGTATTTCTATTATCGCTATAACAAATAATAAAAAAAAAACAGAATAAAATAAATAATTAAGATACAACCCATACAATCTAGATACATCTTTAGTGTGGCAGAATAACAAGACATCAATTTGTTATTTCAAAACGGATAGAAGTAAACAAATTGTTTGTCACTGAGTTCTTTAACAACCGCAGTATTTCAGCGACGCTGTTATCTACTAGTACTTCTATATTCTGTTATCAGTACTTCTATATTAGTTCATTTTGTAAACAACACAGTCTTATAAGATTTCTAAGACTGCCTGTCATTGTAACTGCTTGGCTAGATCTTGGCGATTTAGCATGCCAGGTCAAATATGTATCTAAATCTGTTTCTAATTGACTGACAGACAAACGCACAGACGTAACTACTAGATTTAGAAAGATGAAATTTAGCTAGGTAGGTTAAAGGGATGTATGTATCTTTGTATAGGTATTTACCTTGCTATGCCTAGCAAGGTAAATACCTATACAAAGATAAAGATACAGTGTGAAACTGAGGGACACTAAATGTAATTTTAATTTACAACCAGCAATTTTATTAACACTTGCTCCATGTGCATTATAACGTTGATGTTGAATATTGATAAAAAACTTAAAACAAAACTGAAAAAAAAAAATTTTTTTTTCCCACCGATATATCGGTATTTTCAGACTCAATAATATATTATTTAGTTTTCTTTTCATGTATTTGAATAAGCATTCACTATTCATAATATTTAAATATTAAAGGTAATTCCGGTCAATCGTTGCGGTAAATCCCCGACCGCTGAATTGACTCTATTCATAATAATTATTCTGATTTTGACGACAGTGCTATACTATTTAATGTATAATAAAAACTTATAAAGCATAAAATAAATGTGTGTGTCTGTTTAATTATGTATTATTTAATAAACAATAGCTCGTCACTTTATAAGTGAAAAAAATTTAGAGACATTCTCTTACGTTTCCTCCACTTTTGTATTAACCTTCTAGTATTTGACTCTTCTATGCCTAGTTATCTTGGCTGTATGCTGACTCTCACTGACTCAGCAGCGACAGAAAGATTAATAAATTATAAACATTAATTAATTGTCGCCGTTGTAGCGCATTCGAATGTTGTATGATTGTAAATGCGACAGTTTTCGGTTGTATTCCTAATCGTGGGCTTAAATTAGTTCTATTGCTCACCTCTGGTAATAAAAAGTCAAAGCATGGCGTTTAGTTCTGCCACTCAATATGAAGTTAACGTGTGTGAACAACACAACCATGTATGTTACCCTCCGAGTGAGCAATGTTATATTGGGCCTTATATTATGAAACTTATCCCTAGAAAATGACCTAACATTATAACATCTTCGAAATACTCAAACAATATATATTTAAACTTACAGCATCCCTATTCTCAGATGACACGACACCGTCCTTGAACCCGAGCGGGAGTTGGCTATGGAATTATTAAGTGGAAAGAGTAATTGAATTTTGCTCTCTGTAAGAATATTTTAAGGGTAACTCATGAAATATTTATATGTATATTAAATAACGTTTCGTTTCAGTGTAATTGTTTTTTTTTTTGCTCGCAGCGTTTTGGAATTTAGTAGATTAATCGTTTCATTTCAATTTTACCTAAAATAACATGAAATGTTTTTAAATCTAAGTAGGTATATCATAGTCTGAATTGAATTTTGTGTAATAACAGATATAATATGCGGTTTAACGAAGTACGGCGTTAAGTTCTAGAAAGAACCTAGTTATAAATCAATTTCTTTAAATAATCCACAATACCAGAGATAAATGAAGATAAAACAAATAACGAATTGATCTACCAAAGAATCGAAATTCCAAATGCAATAAGGAACATGTCAACTGAAAGTACAAAAAACTATTACAGTTTAGATAAATGTTAGTTTTAATGGAACACATTATTTCCCAAGATAACGGGAGAGTAAACATCTCTCCGACGTTCTTACATTTGAACAAACACTCTACATCCACATCCACGTCCACAACCGCCTCGGCTTCTACAAACGAATTCGCTGCAAAACTACTAAATTCTGAATAAACAACTTTCTCATCTCATTATTCTAATGATTGTTTTTTTAACTTTCACGGTGTATTCCGTTTAGCAGGGTAGGTAAAGGGATTTTAGTGGTAATACTCTCCGTTCCCATTGTGTGTGGAGTGGCAGAACTCTAAGCAGAGCGGGAAAATGAAAATTATTAATTTAATTTTATAGGAATCTAACTCACAACCACGTACTCGTATTTAGGGTCAGACGCTGTGCCGCTACGCCACGACTGCCGGTCGACGGTCGAATAATTGACCAAAGAAATAAATGGAAACGATGCATTAATTTCTAGTTATTTTACTTATACGAATATAGTATTTGACAAGTTGATGAAATAATTGTATAATTAATAAGACACCTGTTAAAAAATAAAACAGAAAATCATAAGTTTCAAAATTACGGTACACTTTTAAAACTTTGGGAGAGTGAGGAAACATTAAGGGAAACATTAAGGTTTACCAGTAGTGGTGCAATGGCATAATCGTGCGATTGCAAATGCGATAGGTTTAATCCCCTTTCAATAAAATGGAATATTTAATATTTTCATTTCCTTGCTCTGGTAAATGCGCGCCGTTGGATTCCGCCACACAACTCTTGAAAATTGGGAACGGATTGGTCAGTAGGTTCCTATATTTCCGTTGCCTATCCTGCTGTGTGCGTGATACAGTTTGAAGCTATAATAGTAACAAAGATAAGTATTGATAGAGTCATGGAATGTTTCTTACATATTGAGTACAATGCTTCACGTTGGTGACAAGATCACACACAACGCACAGCTGGAACTACAGTATGTAGAACATTGAAAATTTGACTTGTAGATTGTAGGTCCTTTGGGGAGTGTAAGGTGGTGTGCTCACTAAGAGAGGATTTCACAAAATTCCTACGGGAGTGGGAACAAATACAATTTTATGAAGTTTTTTTGCATCACAATTTATCCTACACGTAGGAGGCAAAGGAGACTTAGGAACCTAGTGTTAAGACACTTAATTTCCTGGCGACATTGCATATTGAGTGGCGGAATTCAACGATGCGCTTTACCACGTTACTAGAACGAGGATATATAAATATTAAATATATCTTTTCCTCGAGTAGGAGTCGAACCCACAACCCGTCGCGTTTACCGGTGCCTATGCGACACAACTGGCCTCAAATCTGTGTGTATAACAGAAAAAAATACTAAGAATATGTTTTATACGCAGACGAAGCCATGGCAAGCCGATAGTAGGCAATAATCCCAAATCGGCCTAACTTTGCGAACAGGCGGGGGATTAAGAAAAATTTCAATTATACTTCATTGTACGTAGAGGATCGCAGCGTTGGGATTTTACTTCCTCCTAAATCAAACCACAGACAAAGTATGTCTGTATAATTTCCTTGATTTATATAAATCTTTTGATCCGTATAATTAAATCTTTTTAATATTAAAATTACAATATTGAGGATTTTTTTAATATCTTTAATTTTAAATAATAAATATAATACAACTTAAGACCAATCGTGGCAAAGGGCCAAAAGCTTGTGAATAAACTTAACAGGTAGCGGGTAAACTCGATAGGTTGTGGTTTCGATTCCTGCTCGTGGAAATATTTTGATTTTTTAATTGAAAAAATATTTTTATTAGTATAATATTTTTATTTACTCGCTCTGGTAACAAGACAAAGAGCGCTGCTGAGTTCCGTCACTTAACAGGCTACGCCTCCAGAATTTGTCGAAAGGTGTTGAACTCAAATGTCTTAATGGGAACGGAGCCTACTTAACACTCGGTTCGCAGGTTTCCTCTGCCTACCATAGGGTACAGGGTATATACAGGATACAGCATGAAAGTAAAAAATATAATAGTGTATTTTAAAATATATTTTTTTTACTAACAACCCTTCGGTTTTTACAAAAAGAAATATATTTGAAAAATTTTGTCAGTCTACTTTGGCAGAAAGATTCGATAGCAAACAGATAGTAAAAGTTTTAGAAAAGTGGTATTGAACCACTTTCTTATTATTTAAAAAATTAATGACTAAAGTCTTAAGTTATTTGACTGACAAGTCAGTAATGTAAGAATGACACTGCGACATAAATTTAATAGTTTCAATGTTTTTCAAACTATTTTAACTTGAATAACAGATATTTTCATCAAAAATAGTATTATAATCAGTTTTAGATTACCTTTGACAAAAATCATGGGACTGATAACCCGTATTAGAGCCAAGAAAGCGATTGTTAAATCGATTTGGCCATCTCGATTCACGTCTGCGTTATCGATTTTATGCCATTGAAGTTAATTAAGCTAAGCTCGGAACTTTGCTTGGCTTCTATTTCTATCTTAATCGATGTTTTATTTCCGATTTTCAATGTTTAAATATATTTGAAAATTTCAAGACTCCTTTAGATTATTCTGAACCTAGGGTACGCTTTTCTTTCAGGGTTTTATAAGTATAAATAAAGTTTGCTAACAAGAGAATTAAGATCTACATGAGTGCCAAGTTCTGTAAATAATCTTAAAATAATATTTTACGCAATTATTTTTTTTCTACCCAAGTTCTTTCATATCAATGCACTCAAAAAAGTTAAAATGATAAAAGTCACATACAAAAAGTCACATTATAACTCAATACTGACGTATGAAGTGAACTATCTTATTTATTTTCCTACTGAGACCCATTCGTGGTTCTGCTATTGATCTGTCACCGCACATTTGTATCAAAGATTTATTGTGTTTCAGACAAAATGGATAGCTACTATATTACAATAGGGTAATGCTTTATTTTACGTAAGCTTTTTAAGTTTTCTTCAAAAGTGAAATGGTTGAGGATTTTTTAACCGACTTCTGCAATAAAAGGAGGTTATCAATTCGACTGTATTCTTTTTTATGTTTGTTATCTCAGAAGTTTGGAGTGGGTAAATCGATTTTGATGATTCTTTTTTTATTTGAAAGCTAATGCTTCCCTTGTGGTCCCATTTTTGACAATGATATCCATGAGAAAATATTTTAAATTTGCATTAAATATGTGTGCGGCAATTGGACTCATAACTCAGTATCAACCCAACCGATTTCAATGATTTTTTATTGGAAAGAGTACAAATTAAGAGTAGAGTAATGAAAGTTTGGTTAAGTTTCAATTACGGGATTCGTTTAAAATTAAAGAAGTCGGTTTTTTTTTGTTAAAAATTATAGTTGTTTAGATAGATAAACGTTATTAAACACACAATTGATTATGTAAGTCAATCAATGATATTTTTTTATTTCACAAAAATGGAAAGTATGAATTAAATAGTTCATTTAAATATTGAGGCGTCGTTTAATAATTTCTTGAAAGTGAATGTTTATAATTGATATAGCAAATTTATAAATAAAATAAAATATATGAAAAAAAAACTACGAGAGTCCTATTAGATTAATATATATTAATAATTGAGGTCGTCGTAATGCATTTGCAAATACGACCGTCACGTCCACTGTGGATGTGACGGTCGGGGGTTCGATTCCCAATCAGAAAATTACATATTTGATATTTTCATTTCCTCGCTCTGACAACAAGGCAAAAAAAAATTGAATACATTTTTTAAAAGGCTTTAAATTTAAAATCCGGCGGAAATTGGGAAACGGAGTATCTTAAACGAAAACCGATTGACTTAAGACTAGGTCCCAGGTTCCTATTCTGCAATGTGCGGGATACAGCGTGAAGCTAAGAAATATAACTATACTCATCGAGCCATGTCTCGGGAATTGGGCGGTGCGTGGGAAACGGAGTGTCTGAACTCTAGGTTCTCTACCTAGACCACTACTGCTATGCAGGATACAGTGTGAAACAGCTTTTTTATAAATAAATATAGGCGAAAAATAAAACACAGAATGACATTTCATAATCATAAATTCACTTCTACCATCCACAAAGAACGTGAAAATACGATAACATTTATTACATATCATCCAAAGCTCCAAACGTAGAGCCAAAAAGCTTATGAGCCTAAAAAAACATCGCGAAAACAATACGTATACTGTTCAATGCATTTAAATTGTATTAACTTCTGTGAAAACGATACCGAGTTGGCAAAAAACCAACGGAAAATAAAAAACAGCCAAGTTGACAATGTGAACTTCCATTTGCAAAGTTAGGTACATATTGGCTCCGGCTCGATTGGTTTACTAAAGTACTTTCTGATTAATTGTATGGTTTCTTTGAATTCATTTTTGTTATAAATAGTGAATATTATGATTGAAATCTGAAGTGAATTTTGTGGCAACATTTTTCTTATCGAGCTTCGATTAGTTTTTTGGATTTTCTATTCGAGCGATCCTTTTTTAAGATGTATGAATTACATAGAGGCCGGCGTAGCGGTACAGCGTGTGACTGTAAATGTGGTGGTTGCGGATTCGATTATATTATTTCTGTCCTTTGGGCTAAAGATAAAGACTAAGCGCTGCGTTGAGAGGCTTTGAACGGAGTGTCTTAACATTAAGTTTCTTCTGCTTACCTTGCTATACGTGGGCTAGAAAGAGGGGGCGTGAGGTTAAAAGAAATACGTAACATTATAGCAAAGTGTCTGATTAATACTTATTAAGAAAACGTATGAAAAAATTAACGTAGCGGGATTTGAACCCGCGTCTCTTTGGAAACCGTCAGAAGAGGCGCGGGTTCAAATCGCTGTGTATTTTTCTTTCCTAAGTGTAAACACGGAATAATATTAAAAAAAAAATTAAAAGTGTCTGATAAAATTTGACAGTGGTGGGCTTGAACGTCCTTCCCTCTACTGTTATACTTCAAGCACTTAAGACATAGTTTTTTGATTGGTGGAACTTTACGTTGCACTTTATTATACCCGAGGGAAATTCATAATATAAATAATAGGTTTTTTTTTTCAGAATAAATCTACAATAAAGTATTAATTCACAAATATGTCAGTTACATCACGATCGTGTAAAATTTATGATATTCATAAAATTAGAGTTTCAATTTAAAATTGTGAACCCAAAGCTATTACCGGGAGGGCATCGTCGTCCCATTGATAAATTTTACACAAAGAGTGTCGAGGGATTCTTAAAGAAAAAATCTACAAGATTAATTATCTCTAGGGTACTTAAAAATTTTGGAGGAAACAGACACTTTTCTATTGAAAGTCCTTTTTTTTATATTTCTGCTATGGAGTAGACGGAGAAAGTTACAGAAATTCACGTATCAAACATTTTCACAAAAAAATATATATTTCTTCATGAATAATTTTATCCTTTAGAGGCCGTCGTAACGCAGGGGCACAGCGTGTGACTGTAAACGCGACGAGTATAATGAATTATTTTCAAGTCTTTACTCTGCTTACAAGACAAAGCGCGGCGTCAAGTTTCACTGCTCACCACGCAATGTCACAAACAACTTAACAAAATATGGGTAACGGAGTGATTTAACACTATAATTTTGAAAAAAAATATCAAGTGCATTATAAATATTCCGAGTGGTAATAGAACCCACAACCACCGTATCCACTCAGACGACGTACTCCTATTTTCTTTGAGCAACCTATTAATAGTAAAAATCGTCGTAATTGGTAGCTCTCTCAAACACTTCCAGACTCAAGGATTGGTTGCGTTTCATTATACCTTCTATTATATAGCCTTGAGAATGTCTTGGTCAAATAATAATTTAGTGTAACTTTCACCCTTATTTCGTTAGCCATAAGATGTATAATCCCAAAGTATGAGGATAAGACGTAATTAGGAACGAGGATGGCACTTCATCCTTATAGGTTGGTCTCGCATCGAAAATGCTAGGTTCAAATTAATTAGACTTGGCCGTCTGTTAATGGTAGGTCACCTTTGTAATAATGCTTTTTGAAATGTCCTCCTGAGCTCAAGAGCTTCGAGAGGAAGCTGTCTATTGTTTAACTAGCTTTTAACTAGTGTTCGTTATAGTACACCTTGGAGTGGAATTGGGATCGGGTTTTTCATACGTTTTGCTGTCCATGATTTTGGTTTTAGCTTAACTTATTTTTGGCTTAGTAATTATTTTGATGTATCAGCTGTATCCTAATGAAGCAACGTAGATAGAGGAAACCTACGGTTAAGACACTTCGTTCCCCACTCATTGCCCAAATTGAGACACTGCAATATAACATTACATAAGGAGTATCGGAACATAACACCGCGTTTTGCGTTGTTACCAGAGCAAGAAAACTGAAATAATTCATTTTCCTCAGTGCTGTTTAAAGAATTTGTATATTTTATCACTAAATATCCTAGATCACTGATATGTTAGTTTGTTTGTATTGACTTCTAAGCTGAAAGTTGCATTTTCAAGTTTCACCCGGGGTATATATTTATTTTATGATAAACACTAATTATACGTTTTATTAATTAATTTACGTATTTAAAAGGTACCTGCAGTACTAAGCTTAAATAGATAGGAAGAACGTTACATTGGTTCATTCAATTGATTTGTATTTCACAAAGACCGTTTGAACGTCAGAGGCAATTCCATCAGAGAGTTTAAGAAAGATTAGCTGTAGACTTATATTATGTATGGTATACATGTATGTTTCATATTATTTAATGGCGATGCCAGACGTGATGCAGTTACACAACGTGTAAACGCGACTGGTTGTGAGTTCAACCCCCACTCGAGGAAATGAAATATTTATTTAAATTTATATTTCTAATTCTTTGGTCTGGTGCCGAGGCAAAAAGGGCGGCGTGGAATTCCGCCACTTAAAGTGGAGAATGCAGCGAATTGTCTTAACACTAAGATCCCTCTGCCTACCCTGATGTGTGCGGGATACAGAGTGAGCTGATTTCATTTTTTATCCCTAGCGGGGTAGTCAGATAGATCGGAGCGCCCAACGCTACGGTCTCTACATACCTCTTTCGCCTCGTCCACTGTCATCAACCTCCTCAGACATCCCTCCGGGGGTCCTCATGCTCTTTACGTGACCTTCCTCCAGCATCTTTGATACTGTGTTTTCGATGGTAAACCGATGTCTCCGCCTACCTCTCTTACTACTCACTTATTTATCATCTTTTTTGCCATTCTTTCATCACTCATTCGTTCAAAGGGCCCAAACCAGCTGAGCACATTCTTCTTCATTCTCACAGTGACATCCTCGCTAGTATCTGCCATTCTGTGTATCTCTTTATTGCGAATTCGATCAGCTAAGCTGACTCCGCATATCCTACGAAGAGATCGCGTCTTGATCCCCAGGTTGAAGCGAACCCAAAGCAGTCTCGGGTTGATCGCCTTGTATTTAACCGCTGCACTAAACTAAATATAAATCTAAAATCTTATAAATCGATAAATCGGTAGTGTCATTGCCCTTCCGCTTGGCCTCAGTCACACAGATGACAACCAAATCTCTATTATTTATCACATCTAATAATTAATTCATCTTTTCTTCCATCCCTTCTCTTACATTCCACGTAGCTATTTGTAACTCCGTACTCGTACTCCTGTCGTTTCGGATATGGCGTGTTGGGTGGCGGTCCCCAACGCCGCATTCGTCACCACTTGTCACACCAGCGGGGACGCACTGGTGCGCGTCGCCTTAGGGGGACGACCTATCAGTACGCTCTCGCAAGTTGCACGTGGCGGATGGAACATTGCAGCCCTCGTAAGGGCTGGCAGGGGTCGCTGCGGGCAAGCCTTCCATCTTGGACCCCCTATTTGATATTATTTATTCCTTTTTTTACTTTTACGTGACAGTAGTACATTCTGCCTGTAGACTCAGTGGGTCAGTCAGGTTAATCGTACTTTTGTTTTTAAAATAATAACATTTAAAATGACTGTCGTTTCCCTGTTTTTAAAGCCACCAATTTATTAGCAATGTTTAAGTATTTTAGTGACTTAACATTAGATTTGCTCTGTGAATTCTGCTGTATATTTATCAAGTGTGATGTAAAAAAACCTTACATTTACACCGCTTTTTACGACCAAGATAAGAAAACCTTATGATGATATCACATTTTCAAAATTTCTTATATTTACGTATCTTTTAATTTTAACATGGGCAGAGGAAACCTAGTATCAATTCTGATTTAATATTTTACCCAAATTCGAGCCATTGAGGGACAAGACGCAATCGATTTGTTTTACGGGGAAGCCTACTGCGCCACGATGACTTTCAAAACGAATTACAAATTTTACATATAATATATTTAACATTTATAAAATGTAAGTGTGAAATATTTAAAAGAACAGAAAGAGAATAACATTTTTCCCCAATGGTTTCTAACCCACAACTACTGTGTGCTGTCAGAAAAGTCCCAACTTTGCCACGACGGCATATTAACTCCTTACGACAATGTTGAAACTTGGAAATAAGTTCTTAGAACTGTATGTATTTTAAATTTCCAGTGCTATTTTCATATTATAATATTTTCAAGCTTTTCTCTTTATATATATAATATATATTTCGCATAATAAAATGTGTTGAAAGTTAAAATTTAATTAAAATTTAAAATGAAATATTAAGTCATATTACGGATTCAAATTGAACTCAAAAATTTTGACTTCTTGAAACATCTTCATTTATAACAGCGAGAAATTGAATGTTATATAAGTACCATCAAATTTGTCGAACCCAATATATTACATTGGTGCATGTATATATATATATATATATATATATATATATATATATATATATATATATATATATATATATATATATATATATAATAGTTTAATAACAAAATTAAAGCCCAATCTAAATCTTTCAAAGGAAAAAATCTATTTTGAATTAAATGAACTGAAGTGTGAATAATAATAATAACAAAAAAGTTTTAAAATTTTGATCTGCATAATTTTTCTTATTACATATTTTAAGTTATATGGCTTATATGATACCTCCATCGATTTTTTGTCATATGTTAAAAAAATAGGGTTAACTTAAAAAGTTCTTTGATTTTCACTATTATTACACATTTTAAATGAAACTATTTTAACCCGATTAATCGCGTATATTTAAGATTATACATTCTTAGGAACCCGACGTTTCGAACACTTTGCAGTAATCCGTGGTGGTAGACTGAGGTGGCAACGATTTCTTAATTGCCTCGTGTACTACCCTTGATTCCTGCAGAATGAGCTGACTGCATCTTGCCCTCTGGTATGGTGGGTTTGAGATTTCAATGATTTTATGAGTGGGTGGTAAAAAAATTCCAGCCATCCTCTCTATTGAAATTAGGATGTTTTTGTATTTTAATAGCCTCGCGGATCATTCTAGCAATGTATCTGCTTTCCTTAGCGAGGAATTGGGGTTTATCAGTTTTTGTAAAGGAATATTGCTTTTCACTGATCTCAAGAATTGGCTCACTTTCTTGTTAGGCTTGAATATGGTTTTTTATCGAAGCTCGTCTTAAGATGTTGCCAATCCTGTCTGTAACACCCTTCACATATGTTAGAAGTGCCGGCTGTCTTTTTACTGTGGGTGGCTTGTTGGTCTACTGACAACGCTGGCGGGGATCTGGCAGCTTGTTCTGATGAAGGGCATTCTTCACATGGCGGAGCTCGTCCCCTAGGTGCTCAGCGTCACAGAGGTGGTGGGCTCTCTGAAACAAAGATTTGTCAACGGTGGTGCGATTCACCATTGAGGTATCTATTGGTGTGCGTGGGTTTCCTATATACTGTGTGGCCTATTGTGCCATTGGGATTTCTTATGACTAAAACATCAAGAAAAGCTAAGGAATTATTTGGCTTTATTCTATTGCGAATTTAATATTGTCATTAATAGAATTGAGGTGGTTTAGGAATATATAAATATTGTCCGTAAGTAAAATTGTAAAAGTGTCATTTACGTACCGTTTATATATCCTAGGTAGACAGGGTGCAGATCTAAGATCCATCTCCTCAAAGTCCTCTATATATATATCTGCTATTACCGGGGACACAGGCGAACTCATAGCAATGCCATCTATTTGTAAATTGAATTCTTGATTGAACATAAGATATCTAGATGTGAGGCAGTGTTCCACAAGTTCAAGATATTCTTTAGGCATATTGTTATCCTCTAGCTTCCTCTTGACAATCCTGATGTAGTCCTTAATGGGTGTACTGGTGAACAGCTACTGTTTTTCACAATAATGTAGGATCTTAAATATACGCGATTAATCCGGTTAAAATAATTTCATTTAGGGTTAACATGTTTTTTTTAATTTTTGAGGCCAGTCGTGGCGCAGTGGCACAAAGTGTGTAAAATCGACTGGTTGTGGGTTCGATCCCCTCTCGAGGAGATGAAATATTTACTTAAATTTATATTTCCATTTCTTCGCTCTGTTGTCGAGGCTAAGCGCGGTGTTGAGTTCTGCCACTCAACACGCAATGCCTCCAAAAAATTGGGCAGAAAGTGGGGAACGGAGTGTCTTAACACTAGGTTCCCTCTGCCTACCCTGCTGTGTGCGGGATACAGCGTGAAGCTAATTTAATTTTATTTAATTATATGTTTTTTTTATTTATATTAACCTCAGTTTATTTACAATACAATATTAGCATTACAACCACTATTCACTTCATGATACATTCAATACCAATATCTATAACAAGCCGTGCCCGAGCAATCTGTAAAGGCGGAGAACACAAAATGTACAAAGCAAATAACTTAGTATTCAAGTCACACTGTTTAAATTTGAAACGAGTGATATAATAATTTCAGTGTTTCAAGTACACTTTGTGTTGTATTGTTTCCTTCGAAATGCACCTGAGCTTTATTATATTTTTTGGATTAGCTTTTTTCAGGTTCACGCTGTATCCCGCACATACCAGAGTAGGTAGAGGGAACCTGTTAACCTAGTGTTAAGACACTCCGTCCCCTTGACTACCATTTCCAAACGCCAAATTCTGGATGCATTATTTGATTGGTAGAACTCGACGTCGCACTGCTTTATTTGATATAACAATTGAATCATTACTTTAGACTACCCTTTACTCATGGATTCGTCTGTGTGTACAATTAATTATTAATAATTTTATGAACCGTTGTGTATCATAGATAACCAATCTATAATCCTCCTCAACAAATATACTCTTCAACACGTAAATATTTTTCCAATATAGATTAGTATTTCCTGAGATTAGTAGATTAGTATATACAACCATAAAGTCATTTGTATTATTTCTTTCTCTTTTCTTTAGTTTTCCTCATTTAAATATAATTTTTTGCACAATAAAGTGTAAATAAAAAAATAAAAAATATATGCTTTATACAGAGACGGCAATTAGAATGGTCTATCACTACTTTTTCACACTCACTTTTCACGCACTTACTTTTTACTTTAGATATAGAATGCGGGGAATGGTGTGTCTTAACACCTGGTTCCCTCTGTCTACCCTGCTGTGTGCGGGATACAGCGTGAAATTGATTTTTGGATATCTAAAGACCAAAAACACGATATATATATTTTTAAAAGTGTCATAAAACAAAATACTATAGCAACAGCTGGTCTGTCTCTCTATCAAATATGCGTTACGCGTATCGTATCTGTGTGACATGGCTTGTTTATTAACATACATGTCCCGTGGGGTTACGTTTCTATTGTACGTACTTGTACTGGCTCTAAAATTGTAATTATAATAGGATTTGAGGCTAAGTTGTGTGGAAATTATATCAGAGTTGTCATATTTGAGTTAAATGTGTTAGAAAGTGCGGCGTTAAGTTGCGTAATAAATTACGCAATGTTTTGATTCGGAAGGAAAGTGGAAAACGGAGTATCTTAAAACTAGTTTTCCAATTTAAAAATAATACTAAATATAAATAATTCAGCTTCACGATGTATTCCGCACACAGCAGAGTAGGCAAGTGGTAAAAGACACTTTGTTCACAAGTTTCCACTGAATTATAGAGTCATTGCGTGTTGAGTCCCGGAACTTAACGCCGAGCGTTGCCTAGACACCAGCGCGAGAATATGAAAATATTAAATATTTCATTTCCTCGAGTGAGGATCGTACCCACAACCAGTAGCATTTAGTCACACACTTGTGCGCCTTGCGCTACGAAGCACGCTACGCTTACGTATAAAAATATCATATATATTCATATGTATATAAAAAATATTAATGTTCATACGTACATGTGATACAGTGAAGAAAATCTGAATGTTACCCTTCCTCGAAACGCTTAAGAAAAGCGCCGTTGATACAAAATCAATAATCCTTGACGTCTCGTTTAAATGTCGACCGCAAACTGACGACGACCGACGCGGCGATTGCTGACGACTCTTACAATATCTTTCGATGATTTTAGATTTTAAGTTCTTATTTAAAAATTAAAAAAATATATATAATTATGTTATTTTTGATTGATATAGCATATACACCTAGCATGTACCAGCGACTTCGCTCGCATTGTATAATTAAAATAACTAATGTTTGTGTTTAGTACTATTTTAGTGCGAGAACCGACTATAATAGGAAATATTTGTTTGATGTAATCTTACTCGTTAAATATACTATCCAATACAAAAATGTTTTATTCAATTTAAATTAGTAATTCTTGAGATTAGCTCGATACAATAGATGTATAATTTGTTGCAAATGCAAATTCTCGATAATGAACCCATGCTTATAGGTTTTTACGACCTAATGTTTTTTTATGTGTCCGGCATAAAGCTGCTAGGTATAGAGAACCTAGTGACTAAAACTCTCCATTCTCCACTCGCCGCCCGGTTTTTTGAGATATTGCGTGTTGAGTAGCCGAAATTATCTCGCTAGCTCGCTAAGCTCGCTTTATTTTGTTACTAGAGTGAGGAATTGAAATACATTCACTATCCCGAGCGAGAATCGAACCCACAACCTTCGCATATACAGTCAGACGCCGCGCTACAGCCGTCCAAAGACTATATAGAATAAATAATATTACAAAATTCATAATTATATAAAAATATTTACCCTTTCTCTTTATTATTTATTCTAACATCAATTGTTCGAGAAACTCCACAAAATATATATAAAAAGGTGATATTTCGGTAAGACCATTACAGCTCGATGCTTATTATTTTCTTTTTGTTCTTGAAAGGTTAGCGATCTTAAATTTTCTACTAAATGAAGTGGAAAGTATCGTATCGCATCAATTTTAATGAAGCAAAAGGAAAAATTGTTTAAGAGTTACGTGAAGCTTAAATTTGGAATAATAAATGGTTTTCGTGTTTCAAACATTTGTTTTATAGGTATAGGCACTTGTATATAGTATATAAAGATTTTTTTATGTACTTAAAAAAATGTGTTACATTTATTATTTGTAATATCTAGACTACGAGAAACCATGTAGGTTTATCTAGAGTGCCGTTTTCGTCTTAATTTACAAATTGGTTTAAATAATATATGTTATAATATATTTTAACAATTGCATAATATTTTACTTATAGTTCGTTTAAGCAATATGCTTTGTGTAATTTAGACTGTTGAGTGTAAATATAACATTTTTGATTTCGATTCGTACTTGGAGAAATGAATTGTTTTCATTTTCTGTCACCGGTGCTCTATCAGATAAAGCGCTTTATCTGTCAAAGAATGGAAAAAAAATAATTTAAATATTATCAATACCCGACTGGACATTGAATCTATACTTATCGCTTTTAGAGTCACACGTTCCACTGTGCCACAACGGCTTCGAGTGATTAAACCTTCTTTACATATATATTTAAATATATCTTTTTATTATACCTAGTAGACGCCACATTATAAACTAAACTAAACTAAACTAACTTCACGCTTTATCCCTAGCGGGGTAGTCAGAGAGAACGGAGCGCCAAACGCTACGGTCTCTACATACCTCTTTCGCCTCGTCCACTGTCATCAACCTCTTCA
>DWLH01000265.1:0-25153 GCA_018249795.1 Heliconius telesiphe telesiphe
TCGACACCAGAGCGAAGAAATGGAAATATAAATTTAAGTAAATATTTCATCTCCTCGAGTGGGGATCGAACCCACAACCAGTCGATTTTACAGTCACACTTCGTGCCGCTGCGCCACGACTGGCCTCTTTTAAAATAATATGCATATGTTATGCATATTATTATATGCATATATGTATATTTGTATCAAGTTTTTGAAAAATTTTTGAAAATCCATCAGGGATTAATACTAATTTAATACTTAGTTCATTTTTTATCAGCCTCACGCTGTATCCTGCACACGGCAGGGTAGACAGAGAGAACCTAGTGTTAAGACACTCTATTTCCCCACTTTCCGCCGAATTTTGGCGGCATTGCGTATTGAGTGGCGAAACTCTACTTCGCTCTTTGCCTGGACACCAGAACGAAGAAATTGAAATTTACATAAATATTTCATTTCCTCGAATGGGGATGGAACTCACAACCGTCGCGTTTGTGCCCCTGGGCCTCGCTCACGACGGCCTCAATACTTACTATTTAATTTGCAATACTTACTATTTAATTTTATAATGAGATACTTAAAAATCATTTAATGACTATCATTATTGATTAACATATTTTTTTCACTGTAATTAAAAATAATAATAACTATTTAATTAGTGTAAAATAACAACAACTCATATTAACGACTGACAGATGCTTTATAATTCAAAAGATATTAATTATTCAATTAATCACAACAGTTTAGTTCAAATGCTAATATAAAAAAATAATTTATATTTAAAATCTTTCATTTTCTTTCAGATTACAGTAGAAGTAGTTGTTTAGCCGTTATATTAGGCTTAATATTTAATCACCCACCA
Organism: Heliconius telesiphe telesiphe; assembly: GCA_018249795.1. Classification (NCBI taxonomy): domain Eukaryota; kingdom Metazoa; phylum Arthropoda; class Insecta; order Lepidoptera; family Nymphalidae; genus Heliconius; species Heliconius telesiphe. Next base: position 842 of record DWLH01000265.1, read on the forward strand.
TTTTATTAATAAGTAATATATTAATAAGCAAAATGTGGCCGGCATCTCAATATTCCCATACAAACCTGGCGCAAAATGCCTCAAAAGGCAATGAACATCAAAATCAGCAGAACTTAAAGACATTAGGGATGACGTCTGCTATTTCTATGGCAGGTATGTATTATTTTTTAAAGATTAGAAATGTGTTGCTTTAGGAACAGGATATTTTAATATATAATTTTGTAACAAAATAATTAACTAAACTAATGGGACAATATGGGATTGTTAATCTTTTGTTCTGTGTTATCTTCGATACTGTGTTTTCAAAGGTCAACTGAGGTCTTCTCTTACCACTTACTTTTCCTTCATTAATCTTTTTTTTGCCATTTTTTTACACCTCATTGGTTCGACGTGCCCAAACCATCTGATCACATTCTTCTTAATTCATTTGCTTCGCTTCAATTTGGATTCGATAAACTATTTGATATCCATTCATCATTCTTTCATTCTTTTTCCTGTTATACCCACGTTTCGGTCCGTTTCCCTGTAATACCCACGTTTCGGTCCTTTTTCCTGTAATACCATTGTTCGGCCAAACGCGCCTTGGTCTCATCAATGCAGCTAAGCACCGTTATACCTGTTACCGGCAGCAACACGCCATCCATCTCGTATCTTCCATCACTACTGTTCATACTTCCCACATATACTACTTCACTCATTTGTTCTAATATCTTTCCATTTACGCTGATCTCGCATCCGTCCTCTTTTTCATTTCTTTAAGTAAAAACAAAATTTTACCTAATAATTTAAGATTTCGTTCAATTAATCAAAAAAAAATCAAAATCATTTTATATTTATCAATTCTATTATATTTGGCATTCATCAATTATATATTTATTGTATTTATCTTCTTATTATAGTTTTATAAATACAGAATAGGTGTCTCCAAACAAGGCAATATAAATTAGTTCATCACAATTGTAATTCTTGTTTGCTACTTAGATTTATCCCCTTGTAGATAATTTTTGCAAGGCTAAGATAAATTTGCACTAATATAGATAAAAATCAAGGTTTATGTTTTACTTCTATACACATATATCTATTGAAATAAAGTAAATTATACACTTTGTAAAGGACAAGGTCAGGGTTGTTAATACTACTACTACTTGCCTCTAGCCTTGATTGTGATCAAATATTTACTACAAGAAAGTCGTTTTTACCTTATTGAAATCTGTAAAGTTAATGCAGTAGAGTTTGATACTATTTCTCTTAAATACCTCTTGTCCAAGCATTCTAAGCTGTTTAGCTATATGTTCAGTTGTCAAATTATCTTATAAGGCTATTATAATTTTTATTTTGATACAAAATTTTGATTTGTTAAGTTGTGGCCCCACGCTGTGACTGGCATATGGTAGGATAGGCAGAGCGAACCTGGGAACCTAGTATTAAGACACTCCCTTTGAGAGACACTTCCGTTTCCCACTTGCCGCCCAATTCTTGAAGCATTACGTGTTGAGTGGCGGAACTATTTTTTCTATGTATAGTATTTATAGATAGTAGAGCTTTGAAATAATCCTCCTACACCTAAATAGTATCTAATACATCATTATTACAAAAAATACAATAGATTTTTTATGATTTATATATAACTACTAATACTTGTTTTCCTATTACAAAAATAATTGTGTATTATATGTTTTCCTTTTACTTATTTGTTAAAACGACTATTGTTTCCCTTTATAATAATTTAGCGTGGAATATGCCACTTGCCTCACTAGTTGCATCAGAAATCACGTCAACTAGGGCTCAGTTGTTTGGCTTTACTTTTTAATTTTAAATTTTTATAACGACTTATTGAAGTGTAAAGACTGGAAAGAAATGACTATATTTAATTATTAGAATAATGAGTTATTTTAAATATGAATATTATAATATTTTTGTATTAAATACCCCATCTAACTTGAAATTTGGCTATTCAAATAAGGCACAATATCTTATTTCAACAATAAATATTCATACTGATAATAAAGATTTCTGTGTGCTTGCTTTCAAGCTTGAAGATTCACTTGTCGCAAATTGGATCATGATCCCACAACACTAGTCTTCGTATTATCAATTAAAATGTGGACATACATTAAAATAAAATTAAATGTATATATAGGTCATATAATAAACAGAGGATAGTAGAGTCAGATGATAATTTTAAAACGACTAAATGATGCTCGTCAGCCAATCATATAACAAGTCATTGAGGCTGACTGCATCAAGGGCGGGCAACTAGCGTCTGTCGTCGGGCTGGCTAAGAGTAGTTAATACTTGCTGTAAATCAGTGGTTCCTAACCAGTGGTCCGCGGACCACCAGTGGTCCGCAGAAGCCTAAATATGGTCCGCGAACGATTTTAATTTTATGACTGGGAATGGTGAGGCGAAGTTTCTGTTTAATTATCACAGTTAATTTTTATTATACCTACAGGCATAGTGGTCCCTGCTACCAAGAATGATATAAAAGTGGTCCTTGATCAAGAAAAGGTTGGGAACCCCTGCTGTAAATGGATAAATTTCTGATACTATTCTATGTACACGATCAATATTCACACTTTCATGTTCGAAAATTTAGAGCTTTTTTTTAGTCTTCAATATGAACATATAAATCTAGATAAAAATGTAACGCTCAAGATCACACTTTGTGTAATAGATGTGGCAAAGGAGCTAACGTAAACTTAGTTACTCCCTGAATAAGAATGATGTTGCAAAGTACTCACGTTTTCATGCACTTTTTAATTGCGCCATATTAACTTAACCATAGTGACTTTAAATCAGTGGTTTCCTTCCTTTGTTATCGTACAAAAAAAACTAATTTACAATTCTACGAAATTAACCATTTAATTTTTCATATAACATAATATATACCTAATATTAAAATAACCAAACGTTTTTGAAATTTGAAGATGAATAAAAATGACGCTCCGCAAAGATTAATAACTACATATGGTTACTTATAAAATTTTATAAAATTATCTCTTTCAGGCCCAAAACCAATTGACATAGAAAAGACGAACGAACTAAAAGAATCCCTTGTACCCTATGGTGTATTTGAATCTGAAGCGGAAATGCATCATCGTATGGAAGTACTGGGTTCATTACATCGTCTTGTACGACAGTGGATAAGGGATGAATCGCTAAGGAAAAATATGCCACCAAGCGTCGCTGATACTGTTGGCGGGAATATTTATACGTTTGGGTCTTATAGATTGGGGGTGTGTGCCTTTTTATATTGCTTCTAATTAACTTTAGTATTAGTGTCATTTCTTTATATTTTATTATAATGCTATATTATTTTTTTATAACTATTGCTAGGATTTAAAAAAAGGCGTTGTAAATAGATGATGTCTATCTATAGACAATGTATTTTTATTTATTTTTCCTACTGTTCATCACTTTGTAATTTTTATAAATATTAATTTTAATGATCTCTCTCAGGTACACCATCGCGGGGCCGACATAGACGCCCTGTGTGTAGCACCAAGGCATATCAACAGATCGGATTATTTTCAATCTTTCTATGAATTATTGAAGACACAGCCACAGGTAAAGTTTTAAAATGTATTTTTGATTAATATTTATATTAGTTTATTTAGTACAATCGATTAGTTGTGGCCGCCCTGAAGTAAGGCTTTCAGTACTTTTGCGCACTTTGTTCACTCGGAAAAAAAATGATCTAAACTATGAAAAATTGACACTGATTCTTAAGTAATTCATTTAATAATAATAATTATTATATAATACCTAATATACGTTATTAATAATGTTTTCTAGGTAAAAGATCTTAGAGCGGTAGAAGATGCTTTCGTTCCAGTCATAAAAATGAACTTCGATGGTATTGAAATTGATTTGTTATTTGCCAGATTGGCTCTTAAGGAAATACCAGGTATTCATTTTTTTTATAATAGTAATAAAGTTTTATAGATTAATAATTAGCTAGAAAACGAGTTGACGCGTACAATACATTTTCTATATCACTTACACAAAAATATATATTGTCAAACATATATTTTTGTGTGTGTTAATTTTATTTTATTAATTTATCCTTTTTTTTATTAGTAATAAAAAAAAATTGCCTTCTACACATCTTTATATAGACTATAAACAGTTATAGTTTACTTGCCACAGGGCAAGTTCCATATATACTCCTCTGTTCGCACAATTATCCTAAAATGGGGTACAGAAAACAATAAAAATAAAAAACTTATTAATTTCTCGTATCCGCATTTAATTGTCTACATCTCTTTATCTACACACGAGAAACTAAATTATTCTTTTTTTCCTGTGATAACACAAAACTCGACATTGAATTCCGCCAGTTTTGTCTTTCTAACGAGACTCAAAGACCACGACCTCGCGATTGATACGATTTTTTTTGTAATATAAGTTTCCAAAAATCCTTTTTTTTTAAGACTCCTTCGACCTCCGTGATGATATGCTTCTCAAGAACTTAGACCAGAAGTGTGTACGCTCGGTCAACGGCTGCCGAGTGACAGACGAGATATTACGTTTAGTACCCAACATAAATAACTTCAGATTGACGTTGAGAGCCATCAAATTGTGGGCGAAACGTAAGTTTTTATACAATTTTATCAAGGTGCATTTGGGTAACTCTGAAAATCACTAAATACTGCTGCGTTACGTATTTAAATGTAATTAATACAATACGCGTTTTTCGTAGTTTCCCGAATCTAGTTTATATGACAGCTGCGTCTTCGCCCAGATGATCAAACAGAACTAACTAAGAATAATTAAGAAAACAGAAATAATTAAAAATAGCTAATAAACTAAAATAATTAATAATTAATTGTGTCAGTAAATGATCTGTTTCGCACAAAAAGATTTCTTAAAATTTTTGAATCAGTAGGTCCTTACATTTACGCCTTCAACCAACGTTCAATTCAACTTTATCTTATTAGTCATATATGACCGATATGAGCTATAGAGATTTTTTTAAATGTGAAGGCAGTAAATTGAAAACTTTTTTCATAATATTAAATCTGTTTTGCCTTAAATGTGACTGTGGTGGTGCAACTATTGCTTTTTGAAAATTTATTAATAGAAGAAAATGTTTACATAAAATATTTATTAACAATATTAAGACTTAAATCACAGTGGGACTGTGTCCAATTCTAAACGTCACAGTTGTGGATTCAATTTCCTCTCGAGGGTTTCGAATCCGCAACTATGACTTTTATACAAAATGCTGTGAGTGTCGCCACTCAATACACTATGGAAACATATCGAAGCTTAAATTAGTTTCCTATATCGTCAGTTTAGAATGTAAACCTGCTATAAGTCTATTAAGCAAATAATCAGGAGGGACAATTTTTTTATAAAACATATGGAAAGAGGTATGCATGTCGATGGTCCCTAGGTAAATTAAAAATTTAAAGTGACAAATTAAGTATGTTTTTGCCTTTTTGAACTAATAACAAGCGTAGTTTTCGTTTTACATACACGTTTAAAAACCACATAATACTATTAGTAGTATAAAAGGGCGATAAAAACATTGCGAGTTTTCGCTTTCAATACTTTACTTAAGAGGACCATCGATATATTATGAGAAGGTTTTTACGATTTCGTAAATTGATACGTATTCTCTACCATGTCAGATGAAATAAAGGTCGATTTTATATATATCCTTTTTTACTTTCGAATTGTATTAAAATGAACGAGTATACATATAACGACAAAAAATCTGATTTATCAAGCTTACACTCTAAACCGACGACTAGTGGAATTTAGTGTAAATAAAATAAAAAAAAACAAATATATTCTCTTATCTTCTCCTATACATTTTCAGGTCACGGTATATACTCCAATACCCTAGGATATTTGGGAGGAGTATCTTGGGCGATGTTGGTGGCTCGCACATGTCAGTTGTACCCCAACGCGTCCCCCGCTACATTAGTCCACAAGTTCTTCCTGGTGTTCAGTCAGTGGAAGTGGCCTCAGCCGGTGTTGTTGAAACAACCTGATTCAGTCAATTTGGGTTTTCCTGTTTGGGATCCGAGGGTAAGTAGTTCATAAAAGATGTGCAGACACTTCATTCTCCAAAAAAAATTTTCGCCTAAATTTAGGATTTTTTTCCAGTGGTGGTGGAACTCATACAGTGCTTGTCGTTTTATTTTACTAGCCTGTTTCTGCCAGTGTTTGGGTTTTTAGGTTTAGGATCAAAGGGTGAGTATTTCTAGCACACAGATTCTGAGAGACTTTTTTCTCTATGTTTCGCCTGAATTTCAGACATCTTTCAAGTGGCAGAACTCAACACCGTGCTGGCTGCTCTAACTTACCAGAGCAGGGCAAATGGAAATAATTTAAATATAGTCTATAATAATCAGTGCGGAGGTAGCAACAGCATCTGACTTTAATAAACTTTTACTGATAAAATGTTAACCCATAATTAACTTATGATAATAAATACTAATTATTTCACAACTTTACAGGTAAACGTGTCCGACAGATACCATCTAATGCCAATTATAACTCCAGCGTATCCCCAACAGAATTCAACATTTAATGTATCGGCCTCAACGAGAACTGTTATTATGGAGGAGTTTAGGCTTGGTTAGTGCTTTTTTACTGTTTATAGCTTACATATTATATTTTATACTTTAAACATGCATTATATGAAGATACGAGATATGAGAAAGACCCAGATACATTTATCGAAGCGAGTGTTAGTTCTCTGCCTTACGTCGAATTTTCGAGACATTATTGAGTGGTGCAACTCAACGGAACAATTTTTTTTTATATGGGAGGTAGGTAGGTTTTTGTATAGTTGAGGAGGTAGGATCGAGCCTATAACCGTCCAATCATATACCTGTGTCTCTGCCCCACAACGGTCATAAAAGTCAAATAATTTTATTCTAAATAAGAAGTTACATGCTTAATTTTTTGAACGTCAAATAATTTACCACCAGCTCACTAAAGTTAATGCCTCAGACCTGAGAAGAAAAAGCGCAAGAAACTCAGCGGGACTTATTTGCTTAAAATCAATTTTAAACAAATACATATTTAATTATCTGTGACAATGATACCTTTGAAACAGACTGGAAAGAGCATTTCATTCCCAAGGCGTGTTATCATTTACAAAATCATTAATTTGAACACACAAACATCTTTTCACAATTTTTTAAAATCGTGATATAGAAAATTCTCTGACGTTTTCTGGGATCCTATTGTAAAAGCGTACACATTGTCCCATAAATGAATTACAGATTCGATGCAACCGAGTTACAGGTGCACTAAGTTTAAGCCTATTTATCACCAATTTTGGTAAAATCATAAATGTTTTTCTTAACATACATAACATTTTCAAAAATATATTGAGATGCAATAGTCAATATATTGATTTCTTTAAACTTTTGCCTTATGGGGGGGGACTCCCTAAGAGCCTAAGTTATAGATTGCACGAATACGATTGCTCGCTTCTGCGGGACAAATACTGGTTAATAAGTTAACAATGATCTTTAATAACAAAGATTTATATTATAATTAATAATCTTTACAGGTCTAGCAATAACAGATGAAATAATGCTAGGCAAATGTGGCTGGGAGCGTCTCTTCGAAGCACCGAATTTCTTTTCCCGCTACAAACACTTTATAATGTTAATGGCGTCGTCCGCGAGCGATCAGGATCAGTTGCAGTGGTGTGGTCTCGTCGAGAGCAAAATACGACATCTTATTAGTGAGGAAATATTATTATGATTGAGCTTTTTAGTACACAATCTAGTATTGAAACGTGTGTCCAATTTTTTTTGTATTCAGAGACTTAACTTAACCAAACTGTATACAAGCAAATGTTGTATAAATTATCCTCCGATTAATTATTATTAATATGTGTCTTTGCCTGAGCGGCGGAACTCAAGACCGTATTTCGTCCACAACTTGGAAATAATAAAACGAGACATTGTCTGTTGAGTGGCGAAACTCAATGCCGTGCTTTGTCTTCTTACCAGATTTTGCTAACATTGATAATTATTTTATAGAATAATATTTTTATTAATGCCACATATTACATGTCATATTACAGCCACTCTAGAAAGAAATCAGCACATAACTATAGCACATGTGAACCCAGAATGTTACAACTCGGTACCGTTGAACACAAACAAAGGACAACCACTAGCTTTACCGCCAGGTAAGTATTGTCTGACACAATGGGTTTTATTATTTTATAATTTTTATACATTATTGTAGTTTTTCATAGTATTTTTCATATATTTATATATAATGAAATGCAAATCTACATTTGTTTGTTCGGATGGTGTAGACTTTTTTGTTTTAATTGTATTGTGATTAATATATTTTGGAGTTTCGATTGCTTTTATATAATAAAATATGATAGGATTATAAAATTGCACTAATCTTCTTACACAAATTATTAAAAGAACATAGTAGTCTAGACTCCACTCCATTCACACTCCATTCTCCATTTTCCCCTTGAATTCAGGACAGTATATTAAGTAGCATAATTCAATGCAGTACTTTGTCTTATACCAGTGGGGAAATGAAAGATAAAAATAGTTTATCCAAGTTGGAATCAACGTCGATTCGAGGTGTGGGAAATATTTACTTAAATTTATATTTCCATTTCTTCGATCTGGTGTCGAGGCGCGGCGTTGAGTTCCTCCACGCAGCACACAATGCCTCTAGAATTCGGCGGAAAGTGGGAGCGGAGTGTCTTAACACTAGGTTCCCTTGCTGATTTAATTTTTAATAAAATATTGAAAATATAAAAAATATATTTAACGTTGACTTCATTAAATATTGTTAAATAATTGTTGTAACGTGAGAATTTTTTATGTTTATAGGAACGCCAGTGCCTCCTGAAAGTGCGCCTGAAAATGTATGTATTTTTTATTACTAAATAGAATATTATTTAATTATTTAAAATTGTGTTTTATTTCAAATGCTGCCATTATAAATTATGAAATTAATAATAAAATATACAAAATTAAACTGACATTGTCTGTTAATAAATATAATAATTTAAATTAACTTTAATATAAAATTTACTTTAATAACATAAAATGTTATTTTATTAAGAGAGCAATGAAATGAAAATAATTTGTTACTATTATTAATTATAATATTTTAATACTTTTTTTATATTTCCAGGGTGAAGTAAAAGCAAATGTATGCTCCATGTGGTTTATTGGTCTCGTATTTGACAAAACCAATGTGAATGTGGATCTTACGTACGATATATCATCGTTCACGGACGCTGTTCATTATCAAGCTGAAAATACTAATATGTTGAGAGAGGGAATGACTATTGAGGTAGGGTATAAGTTAATTATGTTGATTAGTGCTTAATGTATTTATGCTTAATGTTTTTAGATTTTTACTAAAATATATAATGCATTTCCTTGAGAGTTGTTTCGATATCCACAAACATAATATTGCAGCTATTCAAAAATAATGTAAATAGAAATACAATATTACAAAACGGGACGCGGACCCACGCATCTTATTTACCGTCTAAGCACTTGGCACCAATTAAACCTTCCAAAATCACAACAATACAACGACTTATTTATGGTGGATCTTTGTATATTTACAAATTCCCGCTACACGGTGATCGTTGCTAAAAATTGTCATATGCCAAAATAAATTACTATTTATCATATAATAATATCGCGGATTCTATTCCCGCTATGTTGAGATTTTTATGTGGTTTTTAATATTTTTCTTAATTTAGTCGCTGAATAATGCAAAAAAAATGTTCAAATATTATATAAATTGTTCATTATGTACATTCTATGAATTCAATCAATTTCTGTACAATTAAAACAAATTATCAGAGGAGACTGTTGTGGGTTCGACAAGTGTTGTGGGTGGGGCAATTCATTCCACTTCCTTCCTATAACAAGACAAAGCACGGCGTTGAACTCGGCAACCAAGCACAATGTCTCGAAATTTAGGCTGTGCATCAATTCGTTAGTAAAAAAATGTTTTAATTACATTATAGAGAAATTATAATTTCTACCGCAGGCCCGCCATGTCCGTCGCAAGCAGCTCAACCAGTATTTATCTCCGTTGCTACTAAAACGTGAACGCACAGCCTCCGGCACTAAGAGGAAGCACGACGCCCACGCGCACGCGCACGCGCATAGCAATCAACATGGCAACGCCGCAGTTAAGAAAACTAAACGATTGTCTGAGAGCAGTGTGAGTATTTTAATAGAAGAATGTATATATATATATATATATATATATATATATGAATGTATAAAAAAATATGTTTATTTGAACCAATTTATATAAGAACTAGCGACCCGCTCGCGGCTTCGCCCGCTAAAACCACAGAATTATTTAATTAACACACTGAATTATGCTCGTGTTTCGATATACCTATAATGTATATTTGCAACGCAATGAAGATTTTTAATGAGAAATTTATTAAAACTTTAGGTCGCTTTTTCGTACCTCCCATAAAAATCTTCAATTGAATGTTTGAAATAAAAACACAACTTATCGATACTTACAATAAAATCTTAACTCATCGGTGTCTGTACATGGAAGATATTACATTTAACGATGTAATAGCATTGGTCAGTTGGTCTGTGCGTTTGTTCACGATAATCTCAGAAACGGCTTAACCGATTTAAATCCTTTTTTTGTTTGTATTTTGGCAATCTGCGCTTAAATATTTAGTATTAGTTTTATTTTAATCAGCTTCACGCTGTATCCCGCAAACAGCAGGTTAGGCAAAGGAAACCTAGTATTAATAATAATGATTAAAATGTATTGATATTATATTGCAATAACAATATTTCCAATTCCACAGACCGATGAAGTCAGTATACTATCCTACAATGAAGACTCAAACTCATCCAATATGTATGAAGTTAATCTACACAATGGAAACCAAGCACACCCATCCGAAAATAAGCCCAACGAAAAACCACTTAACCAGCCCACAGAGCCATCCACGTCAAACAGTATAGTCTGTACGTAGCAGTACGAGGAGTGGCGTCAGCGTTTCATATACGGAACTAATCACGCCAAATATAAAGTGAAACGCGCTTAAACACTCAGTGATAGTGATAAAGATAGTGATTAAAAAGTGTTTTATCGTGGTTCAGTGGAAATGGTCGGACTGTAAACGCGACGGTTGTGGGTTTTCTACCTACTCAAATTGTTTTCATTTCCTTGCTTAGGTAAGAAGAGAATGGGCGGCGTTGAGTTCCGCCACTTGCATATAATGTCTTAAAAATTGGGTGATGAGGGAACAGTATCGTAACACTTTTCTCTGCTTACTCTGATATATAAAATAGCGAAATACAGCGTGAAAAAAAAGTGATAAAGTGCAGTGCTTTGAATTACCTAAAGCAAGTTTCAGTGATACACACATTGTGGGACCTTTTATATCAAATTCAAATTGGCGAGACACATTTGGTGAGGTTATTGATGTTTAATCAATCCAGCATATTGCCTACTAATTATTTCGAAAATATATCTTGTAGAGACGCAATGTTTCTTTACAGATTATTAATTCAAATAATAATTATACACTCAGTGTTAGAATTTATATGGATAATGCATAAACAATATACTGTATAGTGCTAAGATGATAGTGATGTGACAGTGACGCGCTATCGGGAGGCGGGATTTGTCGGTCGGTAAGTAAGGTAACTATTATCGATTTTATTGAAGTAGTTGTGTATTAAGCTCAGTTCACAGTACGACACTAGTTGCAAAAAGGGTATGGGAATATTGATCAAAATGGATGTTTATAGTTTTGTGTGAATCGAGCCTTAATCACATTTTTTGAATGAATATTCGAATCTATTTATTCGTAAAATGCACGGTTCAGAAACCTTTTTTTTTTAATAAATATAAACATTTAATGAGAAAATGAAAAAAAAAAATAGGTTTAATTTTTTTTAATTGACTTGTGAAGGTCCGTTACGTTTGGATTTTCATTGCAGGTTGCAATGATTGGCAGACAGGTTTGAAACAATAGATAGGACTTTATAAAGGTGTTTGTGAGGAAACTATTTAAACTTAGTACTTTGATAGCCAAAAATAGTTTATACGAATTGTTTTGTAGCTTTAATAATATGTCGTCTTTACATATGAAATGATACCAACAAGAAATAAATAGTATTCTTACAAACACCTCAGCAGTACAAAGTGGAAGAAAATATGTGTGAATTATATAATTGATTATAATTCAGGAAACATTTGTGTTTTATATTTTATTATATCCCCCTCCTTTTTACATTTAACTAAACTGTTATATATCAATATGTAAAAATTTCTTCTACTTCTAGAATTTTTTGGTTTATTCACACTATTCCTTAATAAATCATTTTATGTATTTCGTTTGCATCACTCTTCTTATTGAAAGTACAGGGATTTATCATTATTATATAAATATGTATTAGGTTCTATATTATTTTATATATCATCTCTTTGGTGGTGAAGAATTAATTGACATATTATATAGAGATAATGCACTGTTTAGTGTAATTTATAAAAACAAAATAATGAATGAAACTGAATTTGTATTCAAAGAAAAATCTTAAAACTTGACTTATGATTTAGTAGTTATATGAGATAAGAGACAAATTATTCATGTCATTGTCAAGTCTTGTAATATGTGGATAAATTATTTTCACAAAATGACATTATATCCAAAAGTTCTGTAGTGTTTGTTAATTAATATGTGACATATCAGGTGTATTTAATTGATCATTTTGTTACTGATAAGGATAACATAACTTGCCCCTTGAAGCTTTCAGATATTTTAATATTAAATGTGGTGATTTATGAAGGATATTTTAAATATATGATAAATAACAAATATATTATTTGTTTATTATGTGTGTTGTCTATGGAAGAAATGTCGTTTACTACTATACAAAGTACATATTTTTGCTATCTACAATTTACATGATTTTCGTCACAAAACAGAAGATAATTTGACATTAATAATTTAAAGAATTCATAAGAATATATTTTTTATTTCTAATTTAATTTGATTTTGTTTTCATTTTGTAGAAGAATGATGCAAACATACAAGAAAAATCGAGTAACTTCAATTGTAGAACAAATTGTTTATGGGATATTGAGAATAAATCCATATATTATAATGTACCGTGATTTCTTCTTAACAGTCCAGTTGACGTATGATTATTCTTTATACTGTTGAATGCCATTACTAGGGAAGGACGATGTATGAATGATGATTAAATTGCACTTGACGTTTTTATATAAAAGGAAGAATTTAATCTTTTTGATATAATTAAAAAAAAACTTACAATTGTATCTCAATCTTTCTGTAATATTTTTTTTAAAGTGCAATTCTTATAAAAACATGCATTTTAAAATAAGGGATTGTTAAATACAGAGTAATCTGTTAGTATCATTGTTTTTGTACAATATATTGCAAAATAATTACATTTAATGTTAACTATCTTAGATATGTTACAAAACTGTGTCACCAAAATTATATTTTTTATAACATTTTTGTGTGTAATCAAATGTTTTAAAGAAATCACGTTACACATTACTGTTAGAACTAATATTAGCAAACAAATAATTCCACCTAGTAAATAAGACTCAAATGTAGTTCTTACTAAGGACCTTCTCGGTATTTTTAAGTTGTATATATCGATAGCCAATTCATTATAATTATATTTGAAGAAAATATATTGGAAAAATTTCAAATAAAAAAATAAATATATACAAAAAGGGATTGTTGTTTTAATTAAAATAACCTTTTTTTATTTTTATCTAATATTTTTTTTATGATATAAAATATGATGTGCTAATTCACTAATATCATTTTCATCATTATAGCTGTTGGTTTAAGCATTTGACCTGTAATTAAAACAAATGCCAAATTTCATAATATCAAACATTGCAGTAAATTTTATAACAATATGAGTTAATTATCATGGAGTGCATTTAAAATATACAATTCAATTCCTTACTTATTTCATATTATTTATAAACTAGGGACAATTTGTAGCTACTTTTATCACATTGATGATAAACTTTTTAGTAATCTTCTGTCACTGTAAAGAAAACAAAAAAAAAAATATTATAATTTATCTTTAAAAATATATATTTTTAAATAATATGCTAATAATTTATGATTTCTTATAATTTAGTGATATTAATGCTTGTTTTACATTTGTATGTCTTGGACGCAATGGTCGTCGGTTTGAGTTCCATTCAACAAAAAAACTTTGAAAAAACAACAAATTAATGAAAACAAAATAAAGATCAAGTAGATATTTGGAGACATGATGCAATGGGGTAGCATCTGACTAACGCAAAGGTTACAATTTACGGGTACAATTTTCACTTTAGAGAAATATCTATCAACCTTATTATACAAAATAGAGCCTTGAAACTAAATTGAAATTTTTTTTTTCTTATCTTACACATAGGCAGTCACCAGTGTGCGGCTGTAAACGCAACGGTTGTGGGTGGGTTCCCATTAGGAGGATGAAGTATTGAATATTTTCATCCCCTTCATCAGTAACCAGGGAAAGCGCGGCGTTGATTACCTCCACTCAACACATCTCGAGATTTCGACGAAAAGGTTGTTTCCTGCTATGTGCGGCATATAGCGTGCAGTTAAATAATAACAATAAAAAGAACAATGCATTTTCAAATTTTTACCCATTTCGGTGTATCTATAGTTTCCTTCTGCATGGCTTGCATTTCTAAGAGTTCATTCTGTATGGACACGCTCAGCTCCTGTATGGGAACTGTTTCAGTCTTCCAAAACACATTCTGGTGTTTGCTCGTGCGGTTCCTGCGTTTGTGGGCTTTGAGATGGACCTTGATATACAAAAAATTACGATAAATCACAAAATATATAATAATATCAAGTACAGTAAGTAACATTATAGTTATTATATTCGAATGTGGCCAAATAAATAGGTTGTAAATTTATATTTCGAGAAAATTGCGTATTTTGTCAACAATTTAAAACAACCTAGATTACTTTTTAGAAAACATTAAACTAGAATAGAAGAAACTACATTTTAGAAAAAATTTCAGCGTAGAGGGATTTGAACCCGCGCCTCTTGGAAGAACAAGCGCGTCGTTCGTTCAAGCACTCTGACCTATTACTAAGCCATACTTTCTCATCAGGCTACGACGTAATTTTTATATTCTTGTTACAATTTATTTATGTTGCTAGCATCTCTGTAGGAAGATTTTTACAGAGGAGACGGAAAATCTTGGGCCCAAATGTAAAAGGTTGAGATATGGTCTAAAAAATTGGCATTTTTTTTCTAATTTAAAATATCAAAAATCAGCTCGATTCTGGAAGCGAAGATAAAAAAAAAAAATTAAATCAAAATCAACTTCACGCTGTATCCCACTTACAGCAGGATAGGCAGAAGGAACCAGTGTAAAAGAACTAAAGACACTCCGTTCCCCACTTTCCGCGGCATTCTGGAAGCATTGCGTGTTGAGTGGCGCAAATCGATACCGTGCTTTGGCTCGACACAAGAATTTCTTCGAGTGAGGATCTAACCCAAAACCAGTCGCGTTTATACTTTGTGCCTCTGTGCCACAATCGGCCTCAAAGAAAGCGGAGATAAATGAGAAAAATAGTTTTAGATCCCTAATCGATATAAATAATCGGTTATAGTACTATGAAAATAATATATTTGTTAATTTTAATTAAGTCCAAGTATTTTACGCACTTATTGTGCCCAAAATTACAGTATAAATAAAGAAAATATTAAATAATTACTGAAAAAACAAAAAGAATTATTAAATATTTTTTACATTTTTAAACTTTTATTCCACATTTAGGAAAGAATAAATACTTTTTAGAAAACATATAAAAAATTGTTGTGTTAGACACTCTATTCCCCATTTTCCAACGAATTCTGGAGGCACTGCGTTTTGAATGGTGGTGGCTCGACACCACAGAGTGTAGAAATGAAAATATAAATTTAAATAAATATTTCATTTCCTCGCGGGAGAATCGAACCTACAACCAGTCGCGAAACAAGTGAGGAACTCGTAACATTATTAGAAGATTGAGAATATACAAAATCGTAGTTTATAATATAGTGTGTTTTTGTCATCACCACTTTTCAATGAAAGCACAGTTTTAACTACTCAATAAAAGAGTAGGTATTGGCGGTGAAGTTGTACGTTGTTTAGGTTCATTATAGAAAATAGGTAATTGCGTAGAATAGAACGAGAGATGTCCTTTTCTCGTTCTAGTATGTTTTTTCAGCAACGTTCAGAAGTATTTTTTTAGTAGTAGTAGGTGTTAACGTTCTAGGTATCTATTTGTAACTGTGTATGTAGTATTTTTTTTTATTTCACGATGTTTACCCAACATCTGTAGAGAAATTTTGAAATATTTTTTTAGGTATGCGTTTCAAATATTTTGCCTTTTATGCTGCTCCCATAAAAGGAGCGCAGACGATTCCATCCTTTATAACTATAATGTTTCAAATATTACAAGGTGTGAATCGTAAACTTCAGTAACATCACTAATATGGTTGGTAAACAACAATACATTTTTTATAGCTTCACGCTGTATAGCAGAGTAGGCAGAAGGAACCTGGTAATGGAGTTTTGAGTAGCTGAAGTCAACACCGCGCTTTGCCTATAACAATACAGACCTTCCGTATATGCGTATTGACCATAGACCTCAGATGGAAGAGGGCGGGGCACAGCGGGCAACGACGCGCGGGCGCCGTGTGAGAACATAACGCGTGTTGGTTGCGACGGTTCAGGGATACGAAGCCGCGGCCACAAACCTGAAATATTACGTCTAATTATTTAGTTATGCATTTAGAATGTAAATTTACCTGGCCTAGGACTGACAGCCCTGAAATTAGGCTTTCTGCATTTTAACAATTTGCTTCAGGGCAGTTGTTACATAAAGCATTATTTGGGACCGAGACTGACCAATATAAATTAATGATCGGTTTCATGCTGTATCCCGCACACAGCAGGGTAGGCAGAGGGAACCTAGTGTTAAGACACTCCGTTCCCCACTTTCTGCCAAATTCTGGAGGCATTACATGGTGAGTGGCAGAACTCAACGCCGCGCTTTGCCTCGACAACAGAGCGAAGAAATGGAAATATAAATTTAAGTAAATATTTCATCTCCTCGAGTGGGGATCGAACCTACAACCAGTCGATTTCACAGTCACACTTTGTGCCGCTGCGCCACGACTGGCCTTAAATTACTGATAAAATCAAACTGACTAAATTAAATAGTTACAATTTCCAGACATCGCTTGCTAGTCATTTCATTGCTTTACATCTCATACATCATACATCGTGAATCTAATAGAAAATTATAAGACACTTACATCGCAAACATAGGGTCTTTCATTTTTGTGTAATCGCTCATGCCACAGTAAAGCTCTCTCGTCCACAAAGTCTTTCTTGCAAGTAGAACAAAGGTATTTCCGCTTTTTCTTGTTTTCTTGCTTTGGTTTCTCAATTTTCTTTCTATAATTTAAATAAAAGCTAATAATTATAGTTTTAATGCAAAAAAACGTGCCAAAAATATAAAGCTAAAAAATAAAATATAAATATTATTTCTATATTGAAATTAGACTAATTAATATTAAAATTTTAATGTATTAGTATTAAGGCATACTAAAAAAATATCTAATAATTGAACTATAAAAAAAATCTAAAAAATATCCAATCAATTAAAAATAATCTACTACTTACTCAATTTCCTTATTCATTTCATGTTTCTTTATATGAATCTCAAAACTTATTTCTCCTTTATACATTTTGCCACAATAGAAACAAGTATACTTATTAACATGTCTTTTCTCGTGATGTTCCTTCAAATGTATACTATTTTGGAATATCAAACCGCATATTTCACATACATGTGCATTTTCTATTTTATTAATTTCTTTCATATGTTCATGCCATTTTAAATGGGCTATTATATTTTCACGTTTTTTGAATACAGCATTGCATATTGAACATGTGTGGATGCCTGAGTGTGTTTGTAAATGATTGTTGAAGTCTTGTTCATCTTCTATTATTGCTTGGCAGACCTGCAAAAAAAATTAATTAAATAAAGATATAACATTGCATACATCACTCCCACAATAGAATCAATCAATTTAATAAATCACACAAAAACTACTGAATAGATTTATAAGAAACTTCACAGTAATAACACATAGGCTACAATTTATGTACAAATTTATATAAGAGGCCAGAGGCTGAGGCGAATCGTGGTGCAGGGGCACAAACTGTGACTGTAAAATCAACCAGTTGTGGGTTCTATCCCCACTCGAGGAAATAAAACATTTATATTTTCATTTCTTCGCTCTGATGTCAAGGCAAACGCTCGACATTGAGTTCCGCCACTCTATATGCAACCGCTCCAGAACTCGGAGGAAAGTGTGTAACTGAGTGTCTTAAAACTAGGTTTCCTGTGCCTACCCTGCTGTGTGGGGGATACGGCGTGAAGCTGATTTAATTATTTTTTTAATTGGCTATGATATAATAATATGCTTAAGCAGACAAAAATATTCAATATTTTTTCTTATATGAATGATGGAGGGCAACATAATTTATAACATATTACATTGTAGTAGCATACATACATCCTTTTTAGCAACTGAAAAAACAAAGCTGTACTATTAGGACACAGCTGTACTAATAGTACAGACTGAACTAGATATATGATATTATACTAGTATATACTGAATATATCAATGGTTTCTATGTAAAAACAAAAAGGTTTTCAGGATGAGTGATCTTAAAAAATGAAAAGATATATATATATACATATATATATATATATATATATATAAGTATGTACTATATTCTTATATACATTTTTTTAAGAGCAAGATGAACCTTTATTCCCTATTCTAATCTTAAAATATCTCACTCTGTAGACAAATATACAAACCTTACAAACAAACAAGTCAACACCATGTTCTTCTTTCATATGTTCTTTTAATTTTCTAACAAATCTATATTTAATTGGACACTGACTACACATTTTATATTCCATAGGATTTCTTTTTCTCTTTCTTTTTACCTTATTTTCATTAAAATCAGGAATTTTTTGCAGTAAATTAAATTTTTGGTCATTATTTAAGGGTGTTAGAGAACCATCTTGCTCTGGTCTAAAAATTGTAGGCTCCCCATTCTCATGCATTATAATAACTAGATTTTCATCTAAATTATCCTTTTCTTTTTCAGTTTTAACTTTAGGCACTTCAATAAGTGCTTTTTTATCACTTGCAGTAATACTTTGAAATGGAAATTTACTAATATCGAAATCACAATTGTTAACTAATTCCAAAGCAGGTAAAGTTATACATAAAGATTCAGTAGAAGGTGTAAAATTTTGTGGTAAATGTAAGAAATTAATTTGATTTTGCAGTCCATCTATACAATGATTTAGGATTTCTTCACTTCTTACAGCCAATAGATAAAACTTGTAAGCTTCTGATGCAGATATGAAGCATTTGGAGCATACTCTATAACTATCATTTTTACAAATCTGTAAAATAAATATAAAATCTGGTGTAAGTAATTTGAGGTGGAATTTGATGAAAATCTTTCAATTTTAAATTGCTCATAAGGCTCCAGTACCTGAATATTACACAGCTGTTTCAGCACATCTGCTAAACAATATTGGTTAGTTTCCTTACACACCGTAGTAAATATATCTTCATAAAGATCCTGTAGCGGCATAAGACATATTCTGCAAACATTTTGTTCAAATGTCCCATTTGCGATGTGATTCACGAGATTTTGTAAATTGATAAACTTTGCCATTTTTTATTTGATGTCCTGTAAATAAATTTACATGTAAATAATGAAATCATTATTGATTTTTTAATATAGTTTTCCCGATATGTTAGTACATGAACAAGTCAAATTTTAAAAAATTGTCAACTGAAGTGTACAAAATAAATTACCGATGCGTTCTTCGATGTGGTCCCAAATTTTGAGATTCATTCAAGAACTGAACGCCATATTTGATTAGTTTTGGCCTTGTCACTTAGCTTTAATATAAAAGTAAAATTGCGTTGGCGAAATACAATTATTATTATTCATGTACTAAATATATTCTATTATGTAAAAAAGTATCGTGATATGATAAGAAAAATAAAAATTATATTCTTTATAATTACATTGTTGAGTACTAACTTTATTAAATTATATAATATTAGCAAATAGACCAGTATGAATGTTATTCAAAATGCCATCGTTTTTATTTTATTCTGAAATAATAACGATAAAACTGAACATTTCATTAAACATTTAATAAAGATAAGTTTTTAATTGTTCCTGCACTATGTAGACGTAGTCTTATAGTAGTTATAATAGGTTCTATGAAATAATAGGCTCCGTAATATGTTACCTGTGATAAAGTAATTTAAAAAATGTAAATTAAATTAAAAAGTAGCCGTCAAAAATAACATAACTTTGTGAATAAATGTTTACGTTTCTACTGTATTTATTTTTATTGTGTTTATGAAAATCGACAATTAATAATTCTAATTGGAATACATAAGTAGTGATGAAAGTGTATAATACTTATTAGCATAATGATTGACCCTAGTAACTAAAGCTACAAAAATAATTTGGTGCATAAGCAATTATTAACCTCGAGGCATAGAACAATAACTATTTTTAATTGTCTATCTTTTATTTAAATGGATTGGTTATTACTAAACGTTATTTATGAAGTAAAGAATCAAGTGACATTTATTAATATAAAACGTATGTAGCAGATGTTATTGTTAATTATATTAGAAGAGTAAAATAAAATAATCCAATGAAATAAATAAAAATAATGAAATTGATTAGTAATTTACTATTCTTAATAGAGATATATTATTAAAATCAATATACTACATACTGTATGTTATATTTTTACAGACTAATATATAGCAGCAGATTATATGTCAATTTAACAACTAAGAATATTTCAACATAAATCTATTAAAATGTCTCACACTACTGACTACACTATAAACCAATCAATGAGTTTAAATGACGATATAAAAATCAAAAAAGAGGAAAGTAATGAGTTAATATTAGATATAAAGCCTGAAAAAGAAGATATTAGCGAAGATAATCCATTTGAAAATATTCAAGTAGAAGTAAAACATGAATTTATAACACCATGCTGTGAGGATGATAAGATAAATTATATAGAAACAGACAATGGTAGTACACATATAGATAATGATATTAAAATGGAAACACCATATGAGTATCCAAGTATTGATGATGGAAGCATGGACAGCGAGGAAGCTTCAGCTTTGAATAATGTAGAAGCATGCTTACAAGAAGAAATTGAAGTTAAAAATGAGATGTTTGAAGTGAGTAATTTTGTTTCCCTCATACTGTATCCTGTATGTAGCAGTATTTGCACAGAGAACCTAATATCATTTAATTTATTTATGCCATCCTTTTCTTCTTACCAGAGCAAGGAAGTTAAAATAATTAATTTACCCCAGTGGGAAACTACCCCACAATCATCGCTTCCTTTTGGTTTACAGTGAAAGTGTCCCCATAGTATGCTATATGCATACATTTTTTTCAACTTAAAGTTGATAAAAATGTCTTGTCTCAAAATAGCTCAACAAAATGTTTGTAAATATGTGTACAAACATAGTAGCACAATAACTGCAAAATAACTAGGCTTCTATAATAGCTTTTCTATGCTATGCAATTTTATTTTAGCTAATTTTAATAAAATTCTTAAAAACACAATTGTTTCAAAAAATTGGAAATTGATTTGGATTTATATGTTTTCAAAAATATTTTTCTATCCTTAGTGTGGAATAATATGTTAAAAATCTTACAAATACTTTATAGGATTTTAATCTTGTAAGACAAGTAATAAGAATAGTTTTTAACCCTAGATAACTAAACATTTGTCCGCTCGACAATGCAAATCTGGACATAAGTCGAGTGTATCTACTTCCGTGTTTGCCCCAACCTTTCTAATACAACTAAATAGTGCATCGAGTAACGCAGGCGTTACACACTAATTAGGACGTGATTTACAGACATCCCGTCGTCCGCTCGACGAAAATTTTGTTATTATGAATACTTATTTAGAAAACGTATAAAAAAATTTAAAGTA
The DNA here is from genome assembly GCA_018249795.1 of Heliconius telesiphe telesiphe. Lineage (NCBI taxonomy): Eukaryota > Metazoa > Arthropoda > Insecta > Lepidoptera > Nymphalidae > Heliconius > Heliconius telesiphe. The sequence goes on from DWLH01000265.1 coordinate 22,971, forward strand.
GCGGGACTCGGAACTTGTGTCTCCTGGAAACCGGCCGATTAGTTATTATGCGTTCACTTAAGGTATGTATATATTAGCCACATTTTTAAAGATTCTTCTTAAATTTATACTGATTTATATATATATATATATTGTAATCAAATTAAAGTGTCAGTTGTTGAGATAATATTTTTGGTTTTTATTTTATTGTGAGTTATTTATATATTTTGTATATTTTTAGTTAATTATTTACCTTTATGATATTTTATTTCTATCATTTCTTTTAGATGAACTTAAGAAATAATGAAGAGCGCATACGTGAATTGCTGGATGTATTGTCGTAAGAAGAAAATGAAGAGGGGAATGACAATTAACATTCGGAATGTGAAGATAATTCAGAGAAAGCCATCATCGTACTAGCAACGATTCAGATTCTCTGAGCTTTAACCGTTGGAGTTCGATGACGAAAATATACGGCCAAGTAAGAGACAAAGGACTCTAATATTGGATTCTGAAGAATCTTCGGCTGAGGATTCAATTTTAAAAAATCAACAATACATAGTCGACGTGTTCTCCAACCAAGTTTACGATTTCCCTATGGAAAAAGAAACACATATGGTCATTTACACCTAGATCATCCCATACACATACTTTGAGCAGAAATATTGTAAATTTTATACCAGGACCTAAAGAGGAGGCCAGAGAATTAACTGAACCAAAAGATCTCTTCTCTCTGTTTATGTCTGACGATATGTTGCAACAAGCTGTAAATTATACCAATGAAGAAATAAACATTAGAAATAATAGGTATAAACAGAATTTGTTTACCGTATCATTAACCGATTTGCTAGAATTAAAAGGTCTTCCTGGTTTATTGTATAATTCTACAGTTATAATAAGCGATAATTTGCCAACAGGATGTTTGAGCGCAGAAACATATAATTTTCTAATAAAATGTCTCTGATTCGATAAACTGAGATGATAAACAAACGAGAAATGCGAGAAGACAAATATATATAGATTTACTCACATTCGCGAGCTTTGGTGAAAGATGATTGTCAATTTTCAGAAGTGGTGGCACACCTCATTCATACATTAACGTAGATGAACAGCTTGTTGGGTTTCGTGGAACAAACCCAACAAATACGGAGATGTTAACAGCAAATATGTTGTAAACGCTATTCCGTATTTAGGAATAGGAACAGATCTTCAAAAACAACCGTTGGCTACATACTTTATAAAAGAAATTACATCTTCGTTGGTACAAATCGCAATATAACAATGGATATATTGTTGTTGTATTCAAATATATGTACTAACAGAAAAACCAAAAGTGCGTCTTTTATAAAATCCTTAACCTTTGTGCTATTAATGCTTACTTTATCTTCGTTTCTAATAATGTAAGAAACAAGCAGCAACCCCTGGCACGGAGTGATTTCGTCATAAACTTAGATCAGCTTATGGAGCCCTGGCTAAGACATCGATTACAGACTCTGACTTTAAGGCGCGATGTTAAATTCATGATACAGAATATTCTGGGTGAGCCTTCCAATATAGAAGCCCCTTATTAATCTTACATCGAACGTACGCAAAATCTGCTATACCTATATCCATCCAAGACTCGAAGAATGACGATTGATGAATGATAACACTTGAGATGCAGATAAGCCATTTGTGGCTCTCATAATATTTATATGTGCTGTCGTTGTGCAGAATTACAATAATTCTTTTTTTTCTTTTTAATTTAGTCGCTAAGTAGTATAACTTTTGTGCCATAAAACATATTCCTATATTTAAAAAATAATATTGTTTATATTTGAGGTTTTAATTGGGTGGTCCTCTCGGCGAGTGTTTAGTTGTTATGTAACAATGAATATAGTTATAATAGGGTTCATATTAATGTTTGAAATTATTAAAATAAGTGCCTTAAACGTTAAAGTTATATGTTTTTTTTCACCTTCATGCGTTGTTCTACACATATCAGGGTAGACAGAGAGAACCTGATAAATAGTGTTAACTCTTGGTTCTTTATTTTCTGTCCAAATTCAAGAACTTGTGTTTAGTGATTGCTGCAGTCTTTCCTACCAAAACAGTGAAATCATAATAAGTCATTCCCCCAGCGGTGGCAGATTTTGCCTAGGGGAAAAGCGGGACATTTATCTCAGGAATTGTTAGTAACTTATTAAAGAAAATAAAAATATTGA
>DWLH01000266.1:0-25115 GCA_018249795.1 Heliconius telesiphe telesiphe
AGTAGAATATGAAAAGAAAAAGAGAAATATTGCACTGTAGCGTTTTATTTTGGGGCGTAGAATTCGACCTACCAGCAGGAGAGTCGGTAGAAGAGAGAGCTGGAGGGACAATGTCTTGTCAAGAACTTTTAGCCTTGTCTGGAGCGTTGTCGGCTGCTTTACCTACAGGACAAGTGGCTTTAGATTCGTTTTTTGAAGAACTTACAAAAGGCATAAGTAAACGTGCTGGTGAAGAAAAATTGGAAACCAAGGTAAAATATATAAAAAAATATGTTTTTAGATTTTATAATATTTTTTAGCACCGCGCTATAACCACATATAGGGAAGTAGGTAGAGGAGACATGGGGACCTTGTGTAAAGACACTCCGTTCCTCACTTTCCGCCTCATACTGCCTTGTTTCCTGAAGGAATAAATGAAAAAATATATATATTTCATTCCCTCGGCGGAGAAACGAACCGTCAACCGTCACGTTTATAATCAAACGCATATGCCCCTGCGCCACAACGTCTCCCATACGAATAATACATTATTTTGTTTGTTTGTTTATTTATTTAATTTTAGATAAGTTAATGAGTTTGCATTTTCAGATTGTGGAGATAGATGACTTTTCATGTTGTGCTGAATTAATAGCAGCAGAGGCGGCAGCAGCAGAAAAGAAAAAAAGCCGATTTTCTAATGCCTGCTTATCGTTATGGCGTAAAATATCCAAATTTTTATCTTTGCTTCGAAAACATATCAAGATTATTGTCAATCATAAATACTTTCAACAAGGTACTAAAAAAAAAGCATTTTTTCTTAGATTAGTATATTAATATTTAAGTATTTTAATGTTCTAAAATATTTACACATATAGGTATCCTTCTTGCCATTTTAATAAACACATTGTCAATGGGGATCGAGTACCATAACCAACCTGAAGAATTAACGGTGATCGTAGAAATAAGCAATGTTGTTTTCTCCGCAATATTTGCCGTCGAAATGATTCTCAAAATCGTTGCAGAAGGTCCCTTTAAGTACATTTCTAATGGATTCAATGTATTTGATGGTGTTATTGTTATACTAAGGTAGGTTTAAATATTATATTATTTCTATATTTTTTAATTATTTAAAAATCAGCTTAAGGCAACAAAGGTATACACAATATTATTTCCACATCATAAGATATTTAACATCATAATTTTTATATACAAATCTAAATGTTTAATTTCTATTTGAAACGGAATAGCACTACAGTATAATATATATATTTCACCTTAACGCAGTGCATTTGAATTAACGCAAAGCATGGGCAATGAGCAGGATTTAGCTGGAAGCTCAGGATTGTCAGTATTGCGCACATTTCGACTCCTGCGCATATTGAAGCTGGTTCGATTTATGCCAAACTTAAGACGACAGCTCTTCGTCATGTTAAGAACAATGGACAACGTTGCTGTATTCTTTTCCCTCCTTGTCCTATTTATTTTTATATTCAGGTAAATATTCATTTGGTTATTTACACATCATTATAAATAAGACGTATATAGTACTAAGATCCGGCTCAGGGGTTTAACAATTGATACATTTTATAGGGTATAAAAAATATAAAAAAAATAAATATCACAATAAAATGCATGACATTTAAATCCAAGGGAAGGATTAACAAACCTTTATTTTAAAGAAAACTATTATTTCTTCCAAATATTATTTTTGTTCCATTTTTGTTTATTATTTTCCTAATAAACTTCCAAATAATTAAATATTTACTAACTATCATATTAGCAACTAATAGCGAGTCTCTGCAACATCTTGACAAACTAAAAAAAGATCACTTATCTTTACTTTTTCTATCTTCAAATCTATACTACGCGTGACTTTGGTGTATCTTCTATAGTAGCTTAGTAGATCAAGTAGACTTTTAAAAAAGCAATCTTTTGATTGCTATATTTTATTTTTTTCGTAGACAGTGAAGATTTATACGACACCTCATAAAATGTAAACTAGTTTCTACTTAAATGTCACACCCTAACCTCTGCACTATTTAACTGTGAGTGACTTTCTCCTTTTTTATTTTCTGCCTAACGTTATATTTTCCCTTATCTTTTAGTCATTTCTTCTGACATATTACATACAACACTATCCACACTCTATACAACGTTTCTCTTCTTTAATCTTATTTGTAGACCTTCACGCTTGCTTTTTGTCACTATTAATTTAAACCTGCACTGTCACTTCTCATTTAGATATAACTCACACTTATATATTTTATACAACTATTAATCTACCGAAAGGACTGTAGAGATCGTTTTATCTAATCGTATATTGCGTGATAACGTTCAGCATCCTCGGTATGAATCTCTTCGGGTGCAAATTCTGCGAAAAAGATGAAGAGGGCGATCTAGAGTGCGACAGAAAAAACTTTGATACACTATTGTGGGCCTTTGTCACGGTGTTTCAGGTATTAAACATTTTGAATTAAAGTACTAAACCAAACAGACGATCAAAACAGACAAACTTGCATTTACCAAACGCTTACCGGTCCGTTGTGAACACTCAACAGAATGACTATTTAACAAAAATATTGTTATGACGGCTTATCGACTAACCACGCGAGTACACAAATGTTCACTGGCCTGCAAATCATTTCAAAAGTTGTTTTACAATAATTGTGACCCTTTTTTGACTCAAATATTCTATTAAGTTGAAAAGTTTGCAGTTCAGTGCGAAACGCGTAACCGCTACCCTAGAACCCGCGTAGAACAATTATAGAACCATTGGTAACAGATAGTTCAAAAGTCATTTAGAATCACGAATCACCATTGTGCCGTACAGTAATCCCATTAAATTCGAAAGCACATTACTTAGACAGACAAGCTTGGTTAATTCGTAGGGTAGTTTAGGTATTCGATACGAGTCCGGGTTGTATTACCGTCAGTTCCTCCAATTTCACTTACAAAAACTCAGTTAAACAGTTCTCTATCACTTTGCATGCTGCTTCTATTATTTAGGTCTGTATGAAACAAGTTACTTTTATAATCTTTTAGTTATACAAACTTTCAAGTTTATCACCGTATCGCTAGTATTTATTTCTCAGCAGTTTCACTTGTTTCATCAGGATATCCTGCATTTGTCCTTGTTTAATAACGACCTCGTTTCCAATTCTTTCCCTTTTATCGACGATAATTTTCTAATTCTTAAATATTTCTTACGTTCTATATTTACCACAACTATTACTTAATACTTATTTTCTGCATCGAGGCATCCTTAATGCATTAAAATGAATGAATTAATACTTATAATAAATAAATTATTTGAATGAATTTATTACTTCGATATATTTTATGCACTTTTATTTGCCTTATTACTCTTTGAATTTTTATTTTATTTTATTGCATTTATTCTTACATAATGAGGCAGTATATAAAGATGAATGCTAATTAAGACAATATTTCATGGGGAACTTGCACTAAAAAAAACATTATATGAAATACTATTCATAATTTAGATTTATGTTATTAACAAACCCGTTGGTGATGGCGTACCAATGGCGATAACACTGCTTACTAATTCTTTTTCTTTGTAACTTTTACTGTTACATAGGATCATGAAGCTTACGGTAGAATTTTCTGTATAAAAATACTACATGAAAGGTCACTTGTAAATATACAAACGCATTCAATTCAAATAAATTCTAATTTAAATACATTTTTATTTATCTAATATATTGAGTATATATGAACATTTACTACTACTAGTGTTTGTAAATTTTACCGTAAGCACCAGCCAACTTGTAATTTTTTCCATAACTTACGGAACGTATTTTACGGAAAAATTGTTTCCGTAAATAAAAAGACCAGGTTGCAGTGTTAACGTCGCAGGCGCATTTTACATCGTCTAGACTCGGTCGCGTATGCGCATAGTATTTTGTTTTTCTTTCATTTTTTCATCGCGCGCAGTATTCTGGGCATGTATCTATTCGGTGGTAAGTTTTGCAAGTTCGTCGAAGATAACGGAACTGAAAGGGACTGTACCTGCCCTGAAATCATCTCACATCATCCAAAATGTGAATGCGACAGGAAACATTTTAATAATATCCTATGGGCTACCGTCACTGTATTCCAGGTAAGTTTTACAAAAGTAAAAGTTACATTGTCAATTTATTTGCGATCCCGTTCAAGTTTGCTTTTAGAGGGTAGAAGGTGCGTTTTCTCGTTTTAACAGTTATTCTAATAAATCTTACATACCAACTAACAATATTTGTTTAAATTGTTTTGAACTTGGAAACGAGAAACTCGCCATTATAGTTCATTTATCAAATATAATTAGTTTGATAATCTGCATATATTATAAGCAATTGGTAGTTAGTGCATCTTGCTTTTAGTAAAGTAGTATTAACGCTGAACCCTTTTTGATTGTGTACTCCAATCGCCGTCTGTGTTACTTTTCATTACAGTGTTTATATTGTTGTAACTAACATAACATGATACTTATTAACACCTACACGTTATTTACTTACAATTATTTTTGTTTCATTATTTTTTTTTAACATTGATACTTACAAAAAATCTACAACGTATGGCACGACTTTTACACAATACGACAGCACACCTCGCTTATTATGATTTATTACGGAATTTGTAAAATTTCATAATACATGTTGTGGTAGAACGATGTTTGTGTTATACGAGATATTTTATTATAATTAAAATTTTTCAGGTTTTAACACAGGAAGACTGGAATGTTGTTTTATTTAACGGTATGGAAAAAACGAGCCATTGGGCTGCATTATATTTTGTAGCATTAATGACTTTTGGCAATTATGTATTGTTCAACCTACTCGTAGCTATTTTGGTGGAAGGATTCAGCTCCGAGGTAACTTTACATTTTTTTTACATAATATTTTTTTTTATGAAAAAGGCCAGGCTGATGGTAAGTGACTACCGCCGCCCACGACCCCGTGCAACACCAGAGGAGCTACAGTTGCGTTGCCGGCCTTTAAGGTGGATTGGGCGCCGGGGCCCGGCATTACCTGATGCGAAACGCATAGCACGCGTGGCATAAAGCCACTAACTACTTCACGCCGGTTTTAAATGCTGGGGGTGGTAATGATCTGGTCGAGTCTGCCCATGCGTGTTGCCATTGCTGGCGACGTGACTCTACCACACGTACCTTAGTCGCCTCTTACGACACCACCAGTACCAGGATGATCCTATTCTAGGCCGGGATCATACGGCAAATTATATTTTTACAAAATAACAGAACTTTATACGATATCTCCAAATAAATTAGTTTTATGTAAAACTTTTAGAGAAACGAACGAAGAGAGCGCGAACAACGTGAATTGGCGAAATCGAAATTGTCTAGTGAATGTTTTTCTGATAACAATGAATTACAATACGACGAATCTAATAATTCAGGATCGCATTCTAGTGACAGCTTTTCACAAGTAAGTTATTATTTCATTAATTGTTTTCGTACATAATTTTCAGTTTATTTTTAGATATTACTACATTTAATTACTGTTTTAGTGTATCTTTATTACTATACAAAAGGTACATGTCTTATTATTCATAACGTAAGAAGTAAAAACAGGTTAAGTATAATCGGTCTATACAGAGTGGAAGCGTCAGCGCTCCTTTTACGGGAACAGCATAGGGTTAAATATATTTTAAACCCATACCTAAAGAAATTAATCAAGATAGCTCAACAGTTTAGAAGTAGGATTTTTTTTCGTCTTTTGTCTATCCATACCTGTATTTCGTGTGATGCATTTACGCATAGATACCAATAAGGTAAACACAAAATAAATAAAAAATATACTAAAGATTGAGCAACTTTGAACTTAGCCGCTACAAAATAAATAAAAAAATATACTAAAGATTAAGCAACTTTGAACTTAGCCGCTAATACCTACGACTCGATTTCGGAATGACGCGTATGCGGCGATTTCCCTTTGATAGGTTTATGTTTGCGTGCGTCGTTCTTAACAAATTGCGTTTTATTTTACAACGATATTTTATTATTTATTTTGTTTGAAATAAACACTTTTTCATTTTTGGGATTTTTTTTTAAATTGTATTAGGCTTTTATAGAGTATTTTAAACTGTGTTTTCATTTAAAATGGTGCTGATAAAAACACCCTGTATAACAGACTTTGCGTCGTATAAAATAATAATATGTACAAAATATTGTTTTAAAATAAAAAAAAGCCGTGCAAAAAAGATATTTTTAAGTTATACAATATCTATTATTAAAACAGAACGAAATTAAGAACTACTGGAAGTCAGCAGATGACGTTAGAAAAGCGAAAGGTGATGTCAATGGTCACAAAGAAAAGACTATGCGAGGTCGACGTAAGACAAAATCATCTGCTCATCACCCGTCGCTTTGTAAAGACTGTGCTCAGTCCAATAAATGCAACATACAAAAGGTAACATAAGATTTTATTTAGATTTTTATTTAGTTTTGAACATACATTTTTAGTAAAAATATATTTGATAGGTATATATATGTACGGTACCTTACATTTTCATTGGGTATGTTACAAAGTAAAACTAGACGCTTTAAATCCAGCCTTTATATAGACCTAACAAGTTGAAAGGGTATTGAATCAGTAGAAAATGCTTTCTATTTCGTCTAATCTATTTCCAAGATGTAAGGCGGGTCCTTTCACATCTAAAACTAATAGAAATCGTACTCGTAAAACATATAGCTTTTCAAATTAAATCCAAATATATTGTTTAACTATTTTATTCAACTTAAAACTATTTGATCGTCATTAATTTATTTAAAAAAAATTTTATTGACTTCTAATATATACTATAAGAGTTTAGTAATAATATTTCTATATTATTGTTACGGATCATAGTGCATGAAATTGTCAATAATATCTATTAATTAGTTTAATTCTGAACGTTAATATGATAATGCTTAGAAAACATGATTGTCTTAGAAAAATCAAACTTTAAGACCCTTTTTTTTACAATTGTGATTTTTTATTTTTATTTTTTTTTCTACGTCTAATTTATCACTGGGACTAGGGTACAGAAAAAAAATAATATATGTTACATTATTTTAGGAATCTAAAATGTTAGCATCTACTGGTGCTACAAACGAAAACAATAGTACAGTAGTGCCAATGATAACTCATACTGCTGCTACACCACAAGACTCACCATCAACGACCTTAGAGCCTGGTGCTACGTTCAGAGACTTTAATGTAGCTTTGACGTTAGAAAGATCTACAATGCTTTCAAGCTTAGACTCCATAGATCGGACTTCTGTATGTATTTTCATGCTAAGTATTTTGGTATAATTTCATACTTCACGGCCTTCAAAACATATTTAGATATTTTTTAGAATCGTATTTTTAAAGTAATTTAAAGTTTTGTATTTGTCTTTAACGGCTTGAGAATTTGTAGTAAGTCAATTTAAAATACTTTTTCTTTGCAGTGCTCTAGCATACCAGGCTTATTGAAGCCGCCAAATAGTTATACTTTAACACTTCATTCAGCAGCAACCCAATTAGGAGCTGAAAAAGCCAGACTACCGCCGATGACCCTCGCTCCTCCTCCTTTGACTTTAGCTCCTCCTCCATCACGATCTACTTCCCCTGGATCAACGCCAACTACTCCCAGATCATTGCCCTCACCTTTAGTTCCAGAAAAAAATCTTCAAGTTGCAATTGCCAAAGATGACAATTGTCTTAATGTTAGCGACAAATCTACTTTACTTAGTTCTCAAAAGTAAGTATATATAGATGATGTTATTTACAAACTTCACATTAATTTTACCGTTAACTTTACATAAAAAAATAAGAATCTAACTTAACTATAACACAATTATAAGACACATTAGGTTAAATTTTCATATTGCACATAAGTAATGAAAATTATTTTTACAGAAGCCTCACAATTACAACTACAAATTTAAATGGAGATGACAAGTGCAGAGTACAACGTGGATACAGTTGGCGTCTCTCTAGACCGAGCCTACGGAGAAGTAAGAAACAAAGAACTGGCTCAGATTCTGATGCTGTAGTCTTAAATAATGGCAGAGACCATATTGCATGTAATGGTAAATATTATTACTATTTATAACTAGTATGATTTACTTATCAAAATTTATTTTTGAGGCCAGTCGTGGCGCAGCGGCACGAAGTGTGACTGTAAAACCGACTGGTTGTGGGTTCGATCCCCACTCGAGGAGATGAAATATTTACTTAAATTTATATTTCCATTTTCTTCGCTCTGGTGTCGAGGCTAAGCGCGGCGTTGAGTTCTGCCACTTAACACGCAAGGCCTCCAGAATTCGGCAGAACGTGGGGAACGGAGTGTCTTAACACTAAGTTCCCTCTGCCTACCCTGCTGTGTGCGGGATACAGCGTGAAGCTGATATTATTGATATTATTATATTTTTTATATTTAAAAATATATATAATGTATATATATTTTTATCGTTTAAGCTATATAATAGCCATATTCATGGGGGTATAGATTTTAAATAAATGTACATATTTTATTTACTTATTGATTTTTTCTAGGTTCTAATCTAAGAAAGAATGAACTACTTTTATCATCGTCTATGGTAATAAAAAACGACACTCAATCGGAGTTACCAAATAACAGATCGAAAGGACAATTACCAGCTCCAAGAGTATTGGCACCACCACCAAGAAGAGTCTCTGCTCATACTACACCTATATTGCCTGATGTAAGATATTATTTATAATTTAACAAATGTTTACTTCTTCAATGTATATACTTTTATAAATAGTTTATAACGAAATAATTTTGTGTACGGACTGTAGTTAAAGAAAGTGTATGTCATTTCAAATTAGTGTGTCATATATGATTGTAGTTATTTTGTAGTTTATAATAAGTGTATAACTAAATATATCATAATCTGCATATATTTTTAATATCTATTACGATCTAGGTTTCTTGGAAAGCACCGGAAGGCTTCTCATCTGACTCTACAGTAAGATTAGACGCGGTAAAAGCTCCACCTCACAGACTTTCTCTTACAAATGATTACTTAACAGGTAGGAATTTTATAATTGAAAAAATACAACAATATCCTTATATGCAGTATGATTCTATCAGATGTTTCTTAAGCGTCTTATTTTTATGTTTTGGTATAATTTCATGTGATTTATAGACTTTACAGCCTACCTACTAAAGAGACAAGAAATGTAAATCATACCATGTACAGGAACGTACTCGTATACATACATATACTATAATTAAATTGACTTGAAGTGAGATTTTAACCCCCATATGTTGATTTAATATCGATTAGACGAATATTATATCCATTATATCATCTATTTTATCATTAAAAAGCAATAAAACATCACTATAATTGACGTGATCTAATCTAAAAATGAATATTTCAGTGACGTCGGTATCAGAAGTAAAAGCTAGTAATTTAACACCGTCTACCCCACAATTAGCGCAAATACCCCAGCGTTCTAGAAATGAATCCATAAAACCAAATAATCAGGGTCTACCATTAATTAAACAAATTAATGAGGAGGTAAGAAGTTATTCAATTAATAACCAATTTTTATTATCATTTATCAGTGTTTCAACTTCAATTGTTATTTTTAATTAATTTTTCTTATTATAGGTAAAGTTTCCATTCAACAACGAGTTAAGCCGTTTAAAATTCAGCCTTAAAATTTGCGCTATTTTTGTTTTTCTTTTAACAAAATTAATTGATGGAAGAGAAAATTTATAATGCTAATAATATTTTTTTGCATAAGTGCTATGTAAGAATACTTTAAATAAAAATATTTTTTACAGGTGACGATAAACAACAATATTTGTATTTTCTCATCGAGATTCGATAGGCGGCAGTTTCGATTTAAGGATCTTTTCCGTTTTATGGAGCCGACGGGGTGTCTTAAGGAAAAAGAGGATTATTCTCTTTACATATTTGCCCCAGATAACAAGTAAGAAATAAAATACCGATATGTTTGTTCAAGATATTTATTTATACCGATGTTTATCCGTGGGGATGTTAAATAAATATTGTATGTGAGCGACATATGCGTTTATTGAATTTGCTTTCTGACTTTGACGCCACTCAAATTGATGTATTTTAGTACATTTTCAATGAAAGTGATTGGAGATTTAACAATTTCATAAGTAAATTCTGATGGTTATGGTAGCATAACATGTTAAATAAAGTAAATAATGTGTCTTAACACTGGTTTCCTCTGCCTACCTTGCTATATGCGGGATACATGAAATAAAAATCGTGGTCTGAGTGTACCTACTTATGACTGCTATAGATTTTATTTCGTAATTCATTATCTAGTGTGCGTCCATTTTGAAAATGAGCAAAAACAGAATTGTAATAAATTTTGTATCCAATTAAAAAGCCGTCGTGGGACAAGCGTGTGACTGTAACGCTACGTTTGTGGTTCAATCTCTACTCAGGTGAATGAACAACAAGGGAAACCTAGTGTTAAGACACTCCGTTCCCCATTTTTCACTGAATTCTGGACGCAAGTGGCGGAAGTCAACGCCGGGCTTTGCCTCGACATCAAAGAGGAAAAATAAAATGTATGTATATTTCAATTCCTAGAGTGGGAATCGAATCTGTTGCGTTTACAGTTAAATTTTGTGCCCCTGCGCCACGACTCGCCTCAGAAAAAAAGTCAAGTAGAATTATAAACCACAACCTTCACGTGCAAGTAACTACATCAATAAATAATCGACGATTGCATTCTGTTTAATATACAATGCAAATAAGATTCTATTCAAAATGGACTGCAAATTGAATTGGAAATACGTTTTAATACGATTCTTACTCTTCACTTGATATTCATTAAAATATTGGAATCTAATAAATACGTACATTTTCCTGATGGAACTTAGACTATGGTATCTACGATAGATGAATTTCAATTAACGTATCTTAGCTGATTGCAAATTCTCTGGGGCTATTGCAATTATCCTTCAAAGTGCATCGAGATGGTTTAATGGATCGATTTATTGGTCTTCAATATGAAAAAGATTAAGTAAAATACCGTATTTAGCAGAAATTTACTTGATATTTTGATTAATCTATTATTATTATTATTATTTTTATTAATCAATTCTACACATTCCATATTTAGCCTTGATAATAATATAAATTATTATTCGTATTAAGAGTTTGTAATAATACACTATGTAATGTCATGGTCGAATTCTGATATATTTTATGTAGGCCAAGTACGCAATAACAATATTTTATATTTTTTATAGAAATCATTTGTTCTAAAGATGTTAATATCGTGCCAAAAATATTATATTAGATATATTTAGCTTATATAAACGACCATTCCAGACCAGACCAGATTATACACTATTTATTTTATTTTCAAAGGCTGGAAAGACCTGAAATATTTTCCTAACTTTAATAAACTGCTGATGGGATCTCAAGCAGGCCATCACTAGAAAATATAAAATTTGATTCATTAACTGATTAATAATATAACTAATATTAAAGTAAAACAATAAAATATTAACAATTTACTAATATTCTAGAATAAGAAGACTCTGTACGTGGATGGTAACGCGTGGTTGGTTTGACAATATCGTACTTTTGTTCATTGCATTAAATTGCATCACACTAGCGATGGAACGACCCAACATTCCCCCAGACTCAAAGGAAAGAGCATTTCTGTCGAGTGCCAATTACGTCTTCACCGTAGTTTTCGCTGTAGAAATGTTTATAAAGGTAAGTTATTATAGTTTTCTCTTATTAAGCTTATTGTCATATAGATTATAATGATTATATTAAAACCTTCTTGATTATTTACGATATTAGTGTATTCAAATTCTAAACAAAGGAATGTTTTAATTGGAACATTTTCGTTTTCTTGATCTGGTTAATTTATGTGCTATGTTGGTTTCTTTCATTCAATGCAAAGTCTAAATATATAATTTTTTACTTACTTTTAGTATAAAATTTAAACAAGATATATTTATTTATAAAAACTTTTATTATATATTGTAATTTTATAAATAATGAAGCCCTTCAAAAATCTGGAACACATCCCATACCCACTATATTGTGATGCTTCATTCCATAAAAATTTCATATCTAACCAAAATTACAAAATCATATACAGCCCATGGTTACTAGCATGAATTTTGAGTCCTCGTGTTTCATTTTGATTAAATTTCATTATTTCTTTAGATAATATAATATATAAATCTTTTGAAATGTCCTTAAAACTGGACTTAGTTGTAAACAGACATGACTCAAAATGACGATACATGAGTAAAAAGCGAAATGTAGGCGACTTAATAACACTATAATTTTCACAATCTGAAGTGCATAGTATTAACATAAATAAAAAGAGGAAATAAGGAAAGAGTTATTTGTCACTACATTAAAATATCCAAAAATAGTTACAATTTTTATTAAATAAATGGGATTCGAACGCACGACCAGCGACGAATTATGTATACATTAATCAATTTATAATACAATCTCTAAATACTCTCATTTTATCTAGTGTTATTAAATAAGAAACACAAATTACGACATCTAATATGAAGATATAAAATTATTTATTCTAACCAAAAGGTGGTAGCATCTGGAATGTTCTACGGATCAGAAGCATATTTTACGTCGGGATGGAACATAATGGATGGCTCTCTCGTTATAATATCAATTATTGACTTATTAATGTCCCTAGTGTCCGAATCGAGTCCGAGAATATTTGGAATTTTAAGGGTAAGATTTACTTCTTCTATTATTTCACCTGTACAGCATCACGCTGTATTCAGCTTGTATCAGGGTAGGCAGTGGGAGCCTAGTGTTAAGACACTCCGCTCTCATTACCCCCGAATCCTGGAGGCATTGTATATTAGGTGGCGGAACTCAACGCCGCGTTTTACCTCGAAATGAAAATATTAACTATTTCATTTTCCCGAGTGGGAATCGAACCCACAACCACGTTTACATTTTACTTTATTCTCATATCTGTTATATCATAATTATCTTAAGCAAATGGATTTTTTTTATGAAGTATTTGTTCTATCTGGTTTTACGATGCAGTTCTTTATTTTTAAGAATTGCTCGAAACGCCTGGTGCAATATTTTTATATAAGGCAGCCTAAAAAAGAGACGTCCAAAATGTCGACAGAGTCAATCTACAGAAAGCAATTTCCATTTTAACTTTAAATTGTCATTTCTAGCTGATTTTTTTTTCTACGCACATTAAAGTTAAATTCGATAAATGGTTACAGTGTTAACTCAGTGCGTTCACATCTGAATAAACAGTCATTGTCCTTTTACTGATCACGCGACTACTGCGGATTAGATTACCACCCGCTGGGATTAATTATTTTGGATTTCCTCGCTCAGGTAACTAGACAAAGAGCGGCGTTGAGTTCCGCCACTCGACACTAAACAATGTCTCAAAAATCGGGAGCGAAGTGTCTTAACACCAGATTCTTTCTTCCTATCCTGCTATATGCGGGATACAGCATGAAGGAAAAAATATATTATAATTAACAATTTATTTTAGGTATTTAGGTTACTAAGGTCATTAAGACCTTTAAGAGTAATAAACAGAGCTCCAGGTTTAAAACTAGTAGTACAAACACTATTATCTTCTTTAAGGCCCATCGGCAATATAGTACTGATATGTTGTACATTTTTTATCATATTTGGAATATTAGGAGTACAGGTAAACAAAATCTTTGACATATTATCATTTCCTATTCCATTATATATTTTTATATAAAAATATCTCGCACTTCTATTTTTATTCGGTTTTAGTTGTTCAAAGGAGCATTTTTTTATTGCGAAGGAGCAAATATTAAAAATGTTAAGAATAAATCCGATTGCCTTGCGATTGATGGTAACGTTTGGGTGAACAGAAAGTATAATTTTGACGATTTAGGTAAAGCTCTTATGTCCTTGTTCGTGCTTAGTTCAAGAGATGGTTGGGTTAATATTATGTATACTGGCCTTGATGCTGTTGGTGTTGATCAGCAGGTAGGTAGTTTTTTAATTTTCTCAAAAATATAAGGTCGGGGCAAAAGTATTTTCGTATTGTTCATACAAAGTAAGTATAATTTTTTATTTATTTATAATATAATATGTATGTGCCGTTTTGATCGATGACTTGTTGACGTTTTATGGGGAGTGCCATGAGATTTTTGTTTAAAAAATATCTGACAGGACAAAAATACTTAACAAAATCTGACAGGCAGTGTTCACAGTGAACTTTATGCGTCCTAAAGAGTTCTGCAATGACCGAAACAGGTAGAAATCTGATAGAGCAAGGTCAGGGCTATATGGAAGATGCATCAACACATCTCAGCCAAGCTCTCTCAATTTTTGATGAGTGGCTATTACGGTTTTTGTGAACGATTCCTTTCCAATCCCACCATACACATAGCATCACCTTGTTCCGAGTCAGGTCGGGCTTTACCACACATTCTTATCGTAAGTCACCCATTTTTCATCACCCGTAATCAACTGTTTAAGAAATGGTTCGGAATTGTTACGTTTGAACAAATAATCGCAAATCGAAACACGTTGTATTAGGTTTCTCTCAGTGAGATCATGTGGTACCCAAATGTCAAGTTTTTTCTCCACTTTCTCAAAGATGGCACTGGTTTCATCTGTGACAGGGCGTCCAGAGCGAACTTTATCTTTCACACAAAAATTTCCAGAATTAAAACGCTTGAACCACATTTGTGCTACTCTTATTGATACCGCATTAGGTCCGCAAAACCGCAAAAATTTTATTCGCGATGTTCGTGGCATTTTTACCTTTTTTGTAATAAAATTTTAAAATGTACCGAATTTCTACGTTCATTTTACTTGCTTGAAAAACAATTGAAAAATGGCGGGAACTAATTTTTTTAATTATTTATTGCATCTTCTGAATGCCACACTTAATGGTATTAAAACCAGCCAGTAATATTCAGTACAGCCAAAGAGGTTTGATTACTAATAATACATTCAAAATATGAAAATATTTTTGCCCCGACCTATTATTAATAATATTCTAAATAATAATAATAATAAAGTGGAAATATCCTACAAGTTGTGAATTTATAATAACTAAAGTTTTACTTACCTTTTTAATAGCCTATAATCAATTACTCAGAGTGGAGGCTCCTTTATTTTATTGCATTTATTCTCTTGGTGGGGTTCTTTGTACTGAACATGTTTGTTGGAGTTGTGGTAGAGAACTTTCACCGATGTAGAGAGGAACAAGAGAAGGAAGAGCGAGTCAGGAGAGCTGCTAAAAGAGCACTGCAGATGGAAAAGAAAAGACGAAGTAAGATTTTTTTTACACTCTAGCTGAAAAATATCTTTGTTTGGTAATTTTGTTTAATTATAGAAATACGAAATTTACCTATAATTTTTATATTGTTTTACTTACCTAATATATTTCACGTTTCCTTTTATTATTATATTTATTTTACTCTGTGTGTAACTAACGTATTATTTTGAAATATGAAATAGCCTAAAAATAAGAAGTTAGCTAGAGATTCTTAAGAAATATAAAATAGTGCAGGTAAACATTTAAATCATTATTATTTATGAAATTTAATCAGGACATAATTTAAAATTATACGAGTTGTTTTTGCAATCGACAGTTAAAAGTTAATGGGTCGTGGGTCGCGATAAAATCTTCGTTAACGATCATATTGTCAGAAACCGTGTTTAAACTTTAAAGTACCTGGTCATATTACCCATCATTTCAATGTAACATAAAATTATATCTAACAAAAACACATATATACATATAACAAAAAAATAAATTTGTTTCAGAAATGCATCAAAGACCATATTATTCTGATTATTGTCAAACTCGACTATTTGTTCACAATGTTGTGACCTCTAAATATTTTGATTTAGCAATTGCCGGAGTCATCGGTTTAAACGTTGTTACAATGGCCATAGAATACTATAGAATGCCACCAGCACTGCAATATGCATTGAAAATATTCAACTATTTCTTTACCGCCGTTTTCATTCTCGAAGCGGCAATGAAACTCGTTGCACTTGGATTTAAGATTTATCTAAAAGATAAATGGAATCAACTAGATGTCATAATCGTCATACTATCGATAGTCGGGATTGTTTTGGAAGAACTAGAAACAAATATAATTCCTATAAACCCAACAATAATGAGAGTGATGCGAGTTTTAAGGATCGCAAGAGTACTTAAGTTATTAAAAATGGCAAAAGGAATACGAGCACTTCTCGACACAGTAATGCAGGCCTTACCTCAAGTTGGAAACTTAGGGCTTTTATTTTTTCTACTTTTCTTCATTTTTGCAGCTTTAGGTGTAGAACTGTTTGGTCGGCTTGAGTGCTCCGATGAAATTCCTTGTCAAGGTATTGTAATAGTTCTTTTACTTTCATATTTTTTATAAAAATGCGAAAGAATAAAAATTGTATTATATAATTTTTATAGAAAAAATCATTATGAACTTATATTATAGTTAATTTATAATTCTTAAAATTGGTACGCAACCCCCAGTCCAAGTCGCACTTGACCGGTTTTTTATATACTGCAATAAAAAATAAGTTACCCTTTTTTGACAGGTCTCGGAGAACATGCTCATTTTGCAAATTTTGGTATGGCGTTTCTTACATTATTCCGAGTGGCCACAGGAGACAATTGGAATGGTATAATGAAAGACACTCTCAGAGAAGATTGTGATAGCTCCGTGGATTGCGTACGGAACTGTTGCGTGTCCACAATTATCGCACCAATTTTCTTCGTTGTTTTTGTGCTTATGGCACAGTTTGTGTTAGTCAACGTTGTCGTAGCTGTGAGTAAAATGATTTTTTCTACAACTATTAGTTTTTAATAAGCTGTGAAATAAATTGAAAAAAAAATTAAGCCTCAAATTGTAAATGTTATCACTATTTATATAAACTAATTTTAAAATGAAAATTAATATGCATGACTACAATGAATTGGAAGTATATATTTTATATGTAACAGGTACTAATGAAACACCTAGAAGAATCTCACAAGCAAATGGAAGATGAAATCGATATGGATGTTGAGCTAGAACGTGAATTAGAACGAGAGGCAGATGATGAAGAAGACCGAGCACTTTGTCGGGCCTTAGAACAGTGTACAACTCCTCGCCCTTTAAACAAGGTACTCTCCCTACCAGCCAATTTCACATATAGCGAGCCAAAACATCAAATACCCTCTCCTGCACGCAGGCGACGCACATTACATTCACACCATGCTTTACTTCCGGTCATACAAAGAAGGGCTTCATTATCGCCTCATGCATTTGGACGTCGACAGGAATCCACTGAAACCCCAACTGCATTATACGAAGAGGATGCAAGATTTATCGATGCTGACGATGCTGATGAATTGGAGCCCACGAGCCCAAGACGAGATTCCTTTACCCAAAACCGACGACAAAGAGTCGATAAAAGAAATTCTCTTCGTGGAGAAGAAACCCGTTTATTGCGTCCTGCACAAGTATTACTCTCAGTTCCTACAACAAGACAAAGTATTAAACGTTCTAAAAGAAGATTGTCTACTGATTCTGCGTTGACCAATAATGATCAAGTTTCTATCAAATCACAAATAAGTGTAGATCCTGCTATAACTGAAGAAGAAAAAATAAGAATTGTTATAGCAGAAAGAAGAAAAATTGAGACCAAAACGGAAGACGTAGAGCTTTATGAACGCGGATCCTAGTCCAGGCAGGGCCGGCCGCAGCAACACCACGAAGTCTACATCTAATCTAAAGTGGGAATGTAGATTACCCTACGTGATTGCCAATTTACTTATAATAACATTTCATTTGTTTAAAGTTACGTAATATTTTAATTTATTAATATAATAAAATTTTATTTTAACTGTTTCTACTAAACACTTAGTACAGATTCTGACAGACTAATTTTCTACAAATTAATATATTTTTTAAGGAAATTGACAATCACACCCTGTTCTCACAACTCCCTCCTTCATCTCTAAGGATCGTTGGAAAGCTAAACGTATGACTCGGTTGTTAAGTGACACAGTGAAGTAATATAACAATAATAAAAATACTATTAAAGACTAAAATAAGCGCTACTTGTGTTGAAACTTTAATTCTCTCAACCGATCGAGTGACAGTTGGTAATGTGTTTGGTGTATCCTTTATAATTTCCTCGAAGCGTTTGTTTTCCCACCGCGGCCGGTTCAATGATTTATGAAGAGACTTTAATAAATTTAAGGTTTATTTTTTAAATTAGTTAGGTAGTTGTTAGAACTAGTCAATTTGTGGTGGTGGGATGTTTTCTACGAGTGCTAAAGTTTACTTCATTACTTGTTCTTGTAATTTATTCGTACGGTGCTTGCTGTTTGTTAATGTTTGATATGTTGTGGTTATACAAATATTTTGTTACGAGTATATGAATACTCGACGAATAGATTTGTCTGATAACATATTTTTGTTTGATGTTTTTAGATTTTATTTAGATGTTTACTTGGACATTAGTTATAATTTAACTTTAAGTACGGGTTTCGAATCATTGAAATTTAGAATTATATATGTTAAATATTTTAAATGCGTATTGTAATGTTGTTTTTAATATTAATGTTTAGTTTTAACTGTACCAACTTGTAGTAAACGACTGTTTAGACTCGTAGTGACTTTTCTAGATGAATCTATGTCAATCTATTTGGATAAAAACAGAACCAAAAGTTCGCGAATTGATTAATCTCTTATAAGACAAAATAATATTTTCTGAATATAAATGACTCCTATTTTCATACAAAACATTAACTTGTTTAGAATTTAACTGGCATACGCACATCTTAGAACGTAGAATACAAAATACATACATTCAATGATACATGCAACAGCAAATAATACAAAAATACGTACGTACACTATGAAAATTTCATAGATTTTTCCGAAAAAAAAATAGATTCAAATGAATTAGAGTTGCTCTCGCAATTTGTATTAGTGGTGCCAAATTTACATTTTAATAATAAATTTCTATTAAACGTTCATGTGCGTTCTTCTTATCGCGGTCAGGAACTAAATTCCTTGAAAATGTGAATTTCCCAAAGACATCAACCGTGTTTCCTTTAATTTGATTTTTTAAGTATCATATAATGTTTGTATAGATCTTCTTACGTAAAAACATAATTAGTTAGGGAAGTCAGCAATAAATTTTATACTTCGACTGTGCCTTTCCTATTTCTAATATATTAGCTTGTGAAATTGATGGAAGATAGACTCAAAACTTGATGTATATTGTAGAAGAGGAACAAAGTAGGTTATATATTATTGTTATAGTTTTCTTCGAAATTTTCATAGTTTTTATAAAATTATACGAGATTCAATAACTATTACAACCGATCCTACCATTCCAAAATATATAGTTATTTCTTCTTCTATTATATTTCTATATTCTTTATTATGGGAAATCTTCCTTTTAGAGCATTTGTGACCACCAATGCATTTTCTCGCGTCTTACTGTAGCTATAAATATCTTCATCGATGATGTCTTCCACGCTATCTTTCTTTTACATATATGCAATAGTATCTATTTCAGTACGATGCAAAACAATAGATTTACACTCACAACGTCTCGTATAAAAAATGAATTGAATAAATGGAATTTAGTAAAATTAAGAATAGTATTTTCGTGATAAAAGCAAATTTCGTGATAAAATGTTTAATTGTTTTTTTTTTCGGTACTGACTGTATAATAATTTTAAGGGGGATGAACAATGTTCATTATTTGAGTACACATGTTAAAATTAGCTGGTGGTCTGTCAAGTTATGAGAGTTACGAAGTGTTAGGTTGAAAAATAAATATAAAAATCGAATTTGTGTTTTATTTTATTAACTTTTCTCTAATATTTAACATTTGAACTACAATACAAAATTTAGACCAATATGAGGCCAGTCGTGGCGCAGGGGCACAAAGTGTGAATGTAAAACTGACTGGTTGTGAGTTCGATCCTCACTCGCTAAATTTTGTAAAAAAAAAGTCGGCTTCACGCTGTATCCCGCACACAGCAGGGTAGGCAGAGGAAACCTAGTGTTAAGACACTCCGTTCCCCACTTTCTGCCGAATCCTGGGGGCATTGCGTGTTGTGTGGCAGAACTCAACGCCGCGCTTAACCTCGACACCAAAGCGAACAAATGGAAATATAAATTTAAGTAAATATTTCATCTCCTCGAGTGGGGATCCAACCCACAACCAGTCGGTTTTACAGTCACACCTCGTGCCGTTGCGCCACAATTGGCTTGTTATATATAATGTTATGCGCTAAATAAATTTTGACTTCTGTTGGCAAAAAAATATACATATATTGTGTTTAACAAGAAAATATATAAAAAAAATCTATAAAAATCAAGTCAACACTAAAGTTTCTATCACCCCACAAATTACGAGACAATGGGTGTTACTGCCTCAATAGACACAAAGGATTCGCAAGGGGCGAGCGAAATTGAGTTCGGCAACAATCTTTGCTACGTCGTACCTTGTTAGCGGGCGCTTATAATCTTATTTGCATAATTTCTCAAAACGAATTTTAATGGGTACTTTATCGTGTTAAACAATGTAATATCGTTTTGTGGAAATTGTATGAAGTTTTTGGCAGAAGTCACTTTTTTTTAACAATACTTTTTTTAGCTTCGTTCTGTATCCTGAATATAGCAGGGTAGGCAGAGGGAACCTAGTGTTAAATACCTCGTACCCTGCTTTCCGCTCGAATTTCAAGACATTGCGTGTTGAATGGTGAAATGTTACTTTACTTTATCTTACTTTATTAACTTTATTTTATTTTGTCACCAGGGTACAGAAATGAAAATAATTAATTTCTTCGAGTAGGAATCGAGCTCACAACCATTGTATTTACAATTAAACGTATTTTTGTCTCGTCCATTAAAATACCTATTTTTGAAATATGAAAAAGAAGTTGTGCCACAAGAATTAAATATTTTTAAAATTAATTTATTTTTAAAATCACACTTCTACCACTGAACCTACCCTGAACCCTATTTAGATACACTGTTCCCATTAAGACACTTTCGTTCCCCACTTTTAGAGTTAGAGTGGCGGAAATCAACACCGCGATTTGCGCGGTTAGCGGAGAAATTAAAATATTCAATATTTCGTTTTCTCCAATGGGAATCGAATCCACAACCTGTCACGTTTACAGTCACACACTTATGTCAGTGTGCCACGACTGGGCTCAACAATATACATTCATAATATTAATTATACTATTATTAACAACAACAATATTAACGGGTTGAATGTTCCTATCTTAAGAAAAATTTAAAAAATAACTTAATAAAACAACGACGAAAAAAAATAAAAGAAGTAAAAAGTAATATTATTCGTTACATTTCGTTTCACATATCAAAAACAACCAGTTTCATTTTTCCATTTCCCAGTTATCTGAGGAAATAACAGTGTAGATAACTGTAGGTAACTTCAGGGATGTCAACGCGCCCGCCTGGAGCCGTCGTGACCATGACCCACTAACTTTCAATTTGGATTCATTTAAAACAAAATATTTGTCCCACCCCTAAAAGTTAAGATTTGTGAGAAAGAAAAGTTAGGCTCTTGGATGTGTTCCAAAATCATAATAATTTTAGATTAAATCATGATATCCGTCTTTTTGCAATAGATAAAATAACTAACATATAGTGGTTTTTTTTTAGTTTCCCTTTATATCCCGCACAGAGCAGGGTAGGCAGAGGGAACCTTGTTGTGAAGAGTGTTAAAACACACTGTTTCCCATTTTCCGCCAGATTATAGAGGCGTTGAGTATTTAAACTCAGCGCCGCGCCTTGAACATTTAATTTCCCCAAATGTGAAACGAACCAACAACCTGTCACGTTATTTTTTTTATTAAAAAATAATATGAACAAAATAACGTGGGGAACGGAATGTCTTAGTACTAGGTTCCCTCTGCCTACACTGCTGTGTGCGGGATACAGCGTGAAGCTTAAACATGAATGAAATAAATAAACACAACCAACGCTAATTAATAAAACGAATAATTTATAGAACAAAAATAACAATTATTCCTGTATATTAACAATATGAAAATATATATTTCAACACAAAGATTCGGGGGAAAAAATCCAACATTAAATTGCTTTGTTGAAGTAAACGGGCCTGCATTGACCTACATAACCGGCGTCCGGCTCCCTCCTTAATGAATACCAAACAAATGGTTATTTTTTTGCAATTGCGTAATATTATTTTGCCAGATTTTTTATTATTAACTTAAATATTTATTTCGTTTATGTATATGTATATTCTTAATTAGCTAAATAAAATGAAAACTATTTTTTAGGATTCCGTACCTCAATAGGTAAAAATGGAACCCTTATAAGATCACTTTCTTGTCCGTCTGTCAAAACCATTTATCCCGAGATCGCGTGGATGTATCAAGCTGAAATTGATATTAAATATTCAAGGCTATGTTTCCTCGAAGCACAGAAAAAAACAAGTTTGAAGTCAACGCAATCAAAGAGTACAGGCGTTTATGTTTATGGTTTATGGACCTACAATTATGAAATTCCACATGAAGTGAAAACTTGCAGTTCAGATGAAGAAAAAAATACGGAACCCTCTGTATGCGAGTTCGACTCGCATTTAACCGGTTTTTTTTTATTTAACAGTAATGATTTATTGGGTGTAAATATTTTAGTACTACATAACTGTTTTCAACCACCGAACATATCCTCTGAGTAATGAAAATTTTAGGAATTACAATATTCCTCAAATTAAAAAATTAATAACTTATTTTTTTATTATTATTTATCTTATTATTATTAAAAAATCTGGTACTTTATTGAGCAAACCAACAAAAATTTACATGTAAATATTAATAGTTTTTGTATGCTCTCTTATCTACTACGTATTTAGTTATTTATACTAATATTATAAAGTTCAGAGCGATAATCTCAAGTACTAGTTTAAATTTAAAAAATATTTTTTGTTGCATAGTCAATTTGTAGAAGAAAATTATATTACATCAAGTTAAATATTTCGATGTGTACTACTGTTATTTTGAGCTACTAGCTATTTTTTTCTGAAAGTGGAACAAAATGGAAGAACTTAATATTTAATTCAAAACACTCTGAAAGATGATTATTTTTTAAGCAATATGGCAATACTCTAATGCGACGGTTGTGGGGTTGATCCCCACTCAAGGAAATCAAATATTTATTTAAATGTATGTTTTCATTTCTTCGCTCTGGTGTCGAGGCAAAGCGCGTCGTTGAGTTCCGCCACTCATCGCGCGATGCCTCCAGAATTCATCAGAAAATGGGGAACGGAGTGCCTTACCACTAGGTTCTCTAGGCCTACCCTGCTGAATGCAGGAAACAGCGTGAAAATCTAAGAATTTAATAATTCAAAACACTCTGAAAGATTATTTTTAAGCAATATATTGATAATAAAAAGTAGCAAGTCTATAGTTTGCTAAAGCGATTTTCATGTCCAAAGTTTCAAAGATGGATGTCTTAAGGGCGGCAAAGTTTCAAGTTGTTTTATAAATTCTGAATCCGTCGAAAACAGACTGAAATATACATTGGAACAAAAATAAAATATAAAGCAATACTTTTTATTTCATTGATTGGAAATTTAAATCATTATTCCCGACTGCAAAGGAAGGGTTATGTGTTTCGCGTGTATCTTGTATGT
This sequence comes from Heliconius telesiphe telesiphe, assembly GCA_018249795.1. NCBI lineage: Eukaryota > Metazoa > Arthropoda > Insecta > Lepidoptera > Nymphalidae > Heliconius > Heliconius telesiphe. The sequence continues at coordinate 23,660 of DWLH01000266.1, forward strand.
ATGTATGTAATATTTATTTTTTTATGGAAAAGGACAAGGCAAACGAGCCAGTGCAACACCAGAGGAGCTACAGGTGCGTTGCCGGCCTTTAAGGTGGAGATAGACGCGCTTTTTGAAGGTAACCATGTCATATCGACCTGGAAACACTGCTGCGGGTAGGCCATTCCACAGTTCCGTGGCGCGTGGAAGGAAGTTCCTACGAAACCCCACAGTAGTGGATTGCCACGTATCCAGGTGGTGTGGATGATATTTTAGCTTGTGACGTACTGTGCGTTTAGAAAATTCAGTGGCAGTAACAGGTCAAAAAGTTCTTCAGAACACTCCCCATGATAAATGCGGCGAAAGTGTCAAGCCTTTCACAGATCGTTGGGTCCCCAATGATTCGAATGGATCTACGTTGTATGCGATCAAATGGTTCAAGCTGATACTGGGGTGCACTAGCCCAGAGATGAGAACAGTACTCCATATGAGGCCAAACCTGGGATCTATATATGGCCAAACGGTTTTATACTGGGCGCGGCTGTAGGGGAGGGGAGTGTTTTGAAAGACTGGCGATACGATAAATGAGTTTTTTTTTGTGGTTAACGCGCAATTTTGTGTCTTCAGGGGGTTAAACTGAACTAAGTTCCTTTAACCCCATGAGGAGACATTATCGAGGGATGCCTCAACAGAAGACACAAATTTATTTCGGCACTGTTCAGCGTTTTTCCGAGAAAGACTTGCTCGGATGGAATAAACAGCGTCCACTGTGCTATCATCTGCATAGCAATGAATGCTAGAATCCTCTAACATGTCATTGATACGCAGAAGAAACAGTTTAGGGGACAGCACGCAGCCTTGGGGAACACCAGCGTTCACTGGTACTGCTACCTACATAGGTGCTGGTACCCTCCTGGGGTAGTTTCTCTTTTAGTGCCGCTATCATATTGAAGAGGGGTGGGGGTTGGGCACTGGAGCCCGGCATTACCTGATGCGAAACTCAGTGGCATAAAGCTACTACTTAACGCCGGTTTTAAATGCCGGAGGTGGTAATGATCGGGTCGAGTCTGCCCATGCGTGTTGCCATTGCTGGCGACGTGACTCTACCACACGTACTTTAGTCGCCTATTACGACACCACCAGTACCAGGATGATCCTATTCTAGGCCGGGATCACACGGCAATTCTTTATTACATCATATCTCCAGAACCGCTGAACGGATTTTCGTAATTGAGGTATCGTTAGATTCGTTGTAGCAGCCCAAGTGTTCTTAGATACGATGTTAAAAAAAACAATCATGGCGGCTGTGAGACGCCATTAGACTTAGTGAAAAAAATTATATATATAAAACATTGTCATTGTCATTGTCATTGTCATTGTCATTGTCATTGTCATTGTCATTGTCATTGTCATTGTCATTGTCATTGTCATTGTCATTGTCATTGTCATTGTCATTGTCATTGTCATTGTCATTGTC
>DWLH01000267.1:0-25070 GCA_018249795.1 Heliconius telesiphe telesiphe
TATTTTACTTTGGTTACGTTTACTTATATTTTTTTCATTTAAATTAGTTACATATTTTCAAAAACAATTTCCTAAATATATCTAATAAGCATTCGTAAAGTTTAAGCGGGCGAAGCCGCGTCCGGGTGCGCTAGTATTATATAAATCTTATGACGAATGAGCTTCAATATCTAACACAGTAATATGAATTTATTAACCTTTAAATATATAAGTTTTGAAATATAAACGATATTGTCAAATACAACATGTGATTTATTTATGCCGGTGCAGTGGCTGTATATTTTTTACAATTTTAAAGTGTTATTTATTACACACTGAATTTTTATATATATATATTTTATTTCTCAAAAATTATATTTACAATCAAATTATTCATTTTGAAAAGGAAATACCCTCTTTCTTTACTTGAGGCTATTTACTATACAGAACAAATTCACCGGACCGGACGCCCGTAATACCGTCCCGCAACCATTACACATAAAAAAATATTTGAAATCTGTTTGCTTCATCCACTTCAAAACAAATTCTATTTTGGACGTCAGATTTCAGTTCTCAATTTTAAAAATCGCTTTCTTACAAAAGGATTATATTTAAAGTCCAGTTTGTGTAAACGCCCACAAATAATAAAACTTTATGCACTAAATGGTTGTAATGTTGTTTTATGAATATAGGATGTTTGAGAAAGAAACTTAGAATAAAAATAAAATTACCATTCTATTTACATACCAATGAATAAAGATATTCGATTTTTTTTATTTTTTCAGCTGCACGCTGTATCCCGCATATAACAGGGTATGCTGGGCAGTGCCCTCTGTGTTAAAACACTCTGTTTCTTACTGTGCGCTGAATTTTTGAGACATTGTTTGTTGAGTGACGGAACTCAACGCCGTGCTTTCGTTTTTTCTTTACAAAAAAAGGTAAAAATACCTAAACTATAGTTTGGCGAATGTAACTTCGCCAAACTATAGTCTAACTTTACGCTATTAGTACAAATATGTTAGCATTCTATTATATACCAAAAGTAAGTAATATTCAAATTATTCAATTCTAAGCCCACATAATCGCATGATCGTAAAGCATATAAAAACTTCCCATGATTAATTAACCCATCAGCGGTGTTCAACGGCAACAAAGCTGCAGAACCGGACCGATATACCTCAGCTAATGGTAATCGATGGCTTCGACTGTTGCCATAAATATTCATCGGGATCAGTCTTATTTGCTAAGATCTCCTAATACTCCTATTAACTTGCAATATCGATTAGATGACCCGTTTATTTACTGTTTTTTTTAGCTTCATTTGTATCCCGCATATAACAGTGTAGGCAGAAGGAACCCAGTGTTATTTTCAAGGCATTTCCATTGGAGTGGTAGATCTTAACGCCACGCAACACCATGGCAAATAAACGAAACAAACTATACTACATTTAATTAAGGCAAATAATATAAAATTTAAATTTTACGGTTCACTCATTTTGTATGAGCTTTCATATATGCTTTTATATAGCGCGCACGTGACGAAGTTTTCAATTAGAAAGTTTTTATGATGCTGGCACCTAATGAAGTTTCTGAATATATTTATTTTGAATGTATTTTAGTAAAATATAGTAGGTAATTATAAATATGTAGGTAATTATAATGTATTCAGATATTGTTAGTTCCTCTAGGGTAGGGAGAGTTGGAAGATGCGCATACCGCCTCCTCCCCCCTGGTCTAGGTTGGCGGACTTCGTCTGTGGTAACGCTGCACTCGCTTCGCGGTCTCCTTCAGTGCGCTAACTGATTCGTAGAAGGAGACTATTGCAGACCAGTTTATCTCACTGTTCAACATGGCTCCCACCACACTGGACAGTAGGAGGTCCCTATTCACTACAGCCATCAAGGCGTGGCGTTGTGGAGACCAAGCAGGAGTTTCCTTCGGCCAGTGTGATGTGCCGAATCAATAGAAGCATCATGGCACACCGGCGATATCTCCCGACATACAAGCTGATGCAGTGCTCTGTCAGTATCGGCACCATCCTGAACTAATAAAGCATGACGGCGATTTTTTTGTCTAATTACATACATATATTACGTTATAAAAAATGTTTACCCACACTATAGTAAAGTTTACAAGTGACCGCCGCGTTTAGCTAATGACTCGGGCTGACTGAATAATGTATGAACATTTGGTGCACACGAGCACGAGCGTGCAGCGATAAAACAGAATGTTTCTACACCATTGCTTTGTTAAAATATGATTTTTAATATATTTTAGAGCTGTTTTAAATATTCTATTTTATTTTAGAACTAATTAATTAGAGGCACAGCAGTGTCCCACTCGGGAAAATAAAATATTTAATATTTTCATTTCTTCGCTCTAGTGTCGAAGTTAAGTGTGGAGTTCAGTTCCAAAATTAACAGAAAAATTATAATAAATCAATTAAATTAACCATGAATTAAGATTGTTAGAAAGTAACTGAAATTGTTATATTTCTAAGTAATACGAAATTTTATTTTAAGACTAAGAAAAGAAAATATTATTTATAAAGAATTATAATAGCCATAAATTATTAAAAGAATAATACTCAAAATAGGATATTGTAGAAATTATACATTTATCTCTCATTTAAGCATTAGCTCATTTAACAATAGAAAGCAAACGCGCTATAATTACGTTGTACATAGACGAATATCTCTCAAAGCTGATGGCGTAGGGATGACTGTCGTAATATGGGATTAGACCGTTTGATGCACTACACCCGAGTGAGTCGAGGGAAACGTAGCCTTTACGTATCTAAAATATGTAGTATTATTATTAGGCTAACCTTTATTTGAGAAAATTGGTTAAATTGAGGCCGTCCTGGCGCAGGGACAGAAGGGTGTGACTGGTGTGGGTTCTATGCCCTCTTGGGGCAATGAATTATTATTTATTAATAATTTTATTTATTCGCTCTGGCATTAATGCATAAAAAAGCCCGACGGTGAGTTCTACCAATCAATGTGCAATGCTTCGAAAATTCGGCGGAAGGTGGAGAACGGAGTGTCTTCCTAGTATAAGTTCCCTCTGAGTTCACTGCTTTATGGAATACAACAGCGTGAAGCTGATTTTTTTGGTTAAAATTATGATTATTTCTGGTCATGACTTTAAATCAAAATGGAATATTTATAATAACATTATATAATATTTATTGTTTTTCAGTTTCTTACCTAACCTTTGGTGAGAGATAGTCCAACCAAGCAGTATTATAAAAAATGCTATAATTCTTATGAGTACCTAAAAAATAGAAAAAAAATATATAATAAATGAAAATAACATTTATTAAAACTTATCCATTCAATTAATGCACATTTGTAAAGTATGTAAGCAATAATTCAATTTAAATTATAATAGTTTCAGTGTTTGGTACTGGCTACTTTCCAGCTCGGCCAGACCTTCGAAACACTGGGTTATACAAGGATTACAAGGTACATACTCGTATGCTCGTATCTTTTGATTGCGTCGATTTTTCTGTGCTTCAAGGGACTATAAATTTAAATATTTGATATTAATTTTAGCTTGTCACGCGATATCCCGTGATAAATGGTTCTGACAAACGGACAACAAAGTAATCATATAAAGGTTTCGTTTTTACCTCTTGAGGTACAATTAAAAAAAAATAGCACACAGCAGAGTAGGCAGCAGAGTGGGGAACGGAGTGTTTTAACACTATGTTTCCTGCCTGCCTGCTGTATGGAAACCGCAGCACGAAACTAAAATAGAAGGGACTTAAAAATATTTAGAAAGAAATAATCATCATCCCTGATATTGTTTACAAAATACAATTTCATTTCAAGAGATGAAATTCACTGTAATAGACGTCGTTCAGCTAATGTAAAAGCTATCTAGGCAAGTATGCATGTGTCCGATTAGTGATGATTATTGGAAAATCGGTCGTAGCTCGTAGCTCGTAGCGGGCGAGTAGGGACGAACCGAATGTATACAGTGTATGTGTTAAAAATGATTTTGTAACTAATATTGAGTATAATTTTTGTTTCTTTTTTTAAATAAAATAACGAACGTAGCGCAGGGGCACACGTGTGTGACTGTAAACACGACAGTTGTGGTTTCGATTTCGACTCGGTGGAATATTTAAATAAAATATTTAATATTTTAATTTCCTCGATCTGGTAACGAGGTAACGCGCCGTTGATTTGAACCACGTGACAGGCAATGCCTCAAGCCAATGCCATTTGGCAGAAAATTAGAAATTAGAAATTAAATTATTATTTGGTAAAAAAGTGACTTCGTTATATTTCACTATTATTACCAAATAACACTTCTAGTTTATATCGGCCTTATAAAAATCATATTTAAACTTGACTACAATTTGCATTTATATTTTATATATAAGATAAATTCGTTTGCATTGCTTCAACAAATACGTGCGGTTGAAAGTTAATAAATTTTCTCAGGACATTAGCTTTGATTTTTTAATTAAATTACGCAAATTATAGATTACAACCTAAAAATACTCATTTAACTGTTAATAACGAAATATTAGATACATTAATGGTACCTAATTTTATTTAAAATCTAGAGGTGTTTAAACTTCATAAGTTTATTTTGGTCTAGAAAAACATAGCTAATAAAGAGAATCAAATTTTTTTAATAATATTAATCCTTTCGCAGGAGAACAAGCGTGTGACTGTAAACGCGACAGGTTGTGGGTTCGATTTCCTCTCGAGGAATTAAATTTAATATTTAATATTTTAATTTCTTCGCTCTTGTGTCAATGGGGAAAATGGGGAACGGAATGTCTTAACAGTAGGCTCGCTCTACCTACAACGCTGTGAGCAAGATAAAGCTAAAGAACAGCGTTTAGCGCAAAATAACTTAAATATTTACATAATATTCCATATAACGGACCTTAGCTAAATGTACCCTAATATAAAATAAAATTAGTTCGGTATACACACAAGTACATATACCGTTCATATAGTTCGGTATAGTTTCATTGACAGAAATGTTTTAGTATAGTAGAGGAGCACACCATGCTAACTCAGGATTTACTTGAGAGTCATAGAGACCTATTGAGTTGCGAAGCTTAGATGATAAAAAGAAAGAAAAGTCATATAATATATACCTTTTGATCGGAGGGGAGAGATTTGGATTGCCTATAGATTTTCAAAAATATAAAAAAAAACCGTTGCATGGACATACTCGAGCGCGTCAGATATTGATATCCTCCTACACAATCTTAAAAATGTAAGTGTAATCTAAATGTAGGCGATTGTAGTTTAAAATGAAAAAAAAAATGATCGAACGCGTCAGATTTTCTAAGGAGTTGTTAAGTGAACCTATAAAAGGTCTTATATAATAATCTGACGATTTGGATGTGACGCAAATTTGCAGCCATTGTTTGAATGTGCAAAATCAATTTCATCACTTTAAAATACTCAGATGAAGATACATATGGTTCATCTCCATGCCCTAGACGTGCTATCTCATAATCTGAAGGGTCTTTCCTTTTATGAGAATAGAATATAATATTTTTCTCTTTATTTCAACAGGGTAGGTAGAAAGGGGTGGGTTCGGGTGAGTGGCGGAACTTAATGCCGCGCTTTGACTCGTTGCCATTTGAAACATTTGCCTCGTTTCAGTCATCCAACATTCTTCGCTTTGCGGGCAAAAGGCACATATTTACCTTTTTCTTTGCACAGGAGGTACATCGGAGGTCCCAATTGTAGAATTCGAAGTACTCCTTCCTGACATGTTTAATATCTCTGTAATTGAGTCCCTCAGACCAGTTTAAAGAGTTGATATTGTCAATTTCATTTGCATGTGTGATTCGATTAGTTTGTGATACAGAGCTTTAAGGTAATCACGTCTTGATAAAGGTTTTTTGTTAGTATATATATTATTATTGACATATATAACGTTTAGCATTCTATAAATGCAATGTTTAGCATTCTATAAAAAAGGCACCTCATTTAGTTTGGTTGTAAAATTCAATAAAGGAGTTATGTCACTACTTATCTGACTATCTTGACCTAAAACTTGCTGCTGGGTCAATATAGAAACTTAATTTTCACCATCTATTTCAAAAGCAGGATCAGCCTCAAAGTGGTCTTCTGTCTCACTCCATGATGAATTTTCTATATCGCTGTCGTCTTGTAATAATAACTGACGAATTAAATCTAAACATCGAATAATGAATATAAACAAAATAAATAAACAATGCAAAAAAATACGCTAATATATATTAATTAAATAATACAAAATATTACTTTGTTACTAACCTTCGCCGATTCGACGAGCTATGGTTGATGGAATGGCGCTCACGGGCCCCCTGCGCTCAAAACATTATCATCTAAAGTATGAAAGCAGTACGATCACGCGCGCAAAAGTTAAAAAACCGACTTAAACAAACCCGCGTTGTTCTTCGAATCGACGAAGATTCGTCTCGTCTTCGAATCTAGGGTACCGATTGATTGATTTAATATATTATAATAAGTATATTATAATAATTTTACTTGAAACCTGCAGACCTGTATCATTACTTAAGTTTATGCAGATTAACATACAATCATTTATTACACATTCACAAAATTCCAAATTTAATAAACAAAATTGAAAATTCCTATGAAGTAAATTATATATTTGTACATGTATGTACATATAGGGAAGTGATGCGACATCTAAAGTGATGCACATGTTAGCGTCCCGTTGGCTATAAAACAATTTACGTATAGAGACGATGACGCTGCTTTAATAGAATTTGAGTCTGATGTCGTCAACAACCTGGTTTAGTACTGCTTAGGTAATTTAAAAGTTTATTTATTCAACTCATGTAGGTATTTTTTTAGACAATTTTTTGTAAGATATTCAAATTAAAAACTTAAAATTTCCATAAAGATATAGATTTTGTAACAAATTGAAAATTGCAACAAATCTTTGCTAAAACTGAAGATCTTAAGTCTAACCAAAAACTGGGCAACGACTCGAGATTTAACCAAATTGGGGATCAAGTTTAAAAGTGAATAACTCCAAATGGTCGGAACTTGGATAGACAAACTTGTATATAGAAACATAGATATATGTGCAATCTTGGTTCGCAAATGTTGTAATTTGGTTTATGGACGGATCCTGCAATTTAATCTAAAATTGCAACAAAACCATGGTTTGTGTTTTGTTTTTAATAGTAGTTTGCAAGTGTACGCGTAAATATATATGTAATGTTATTTCATTTGCGTTAAGATTATTAGTATGTTATTATGTAGTGTGTTGTTAATTTAGATTGTACTATGGTGTCTGTATCTAGATAGATAAATTATAAATATCTTTTTTTTTTTTCTATTATTGATTAAATAAATGTTTATTTGGCTAAGCTGTTGAGATGAGGCCAGTCGTGGCGGAGAGGCATAAGTGAGTGTGTGTCTGCAAACGCGACTTTTTGTGGATTCGATCCTTACTCAAGGATGTGAAATATTTGTTTAATAGCGCGCCGTTGAGCTCCGACACTCAACACGCAATGCCTTTAGCTTTGGGCGGAAAATGTGGAACGGAGTGCCTCTCTCTGTCACTTGGTTCCTTCTTCCTCGAAGAATGTGCCCTCTTGCCTACCACAATGTGCGAGGTAGAGGTTGAAGCTGTTTGTGCCTAAACAAGTGGTGAGAAATTTTGCAATAGCCTGATTAATAAATAATATTGAACGCTCCTTTTTTGTCTAAGCCCTCGTTAGCCTTAAAATAATAACTTACATATAAAAATACCTACAAAAACCCACACAGGTTAAGTTAGTGGCAAGCGTTTGGAATTAATAAAACTGCAAAATTGCTGCTTTCATGATTGTATGCGAAAAAAATCCGATGAAAACAGGAGTTATCTTGAAAAACTCAATGAAAAAGAGAAATATCCACATGGGTAATCACGCGGCGCACAGGGCTATAGTAACGAGACCGTTTTCTCCGACCAATGAAGCAATTAGTTCGACTTACTAATTTTATTCAATTTCTGCGGTGCTATAGATTTTTTATATTTTTTTTTTTTTTTTTTTTTATTTTTGTGGCCAGTTGTGGCGCACAGGCATAAGTGTGACAGTAAACACGACAAGTTATGAGCGATTCCCATTCAATTAAATTAAATATTTAATATTTTCATTTCTATAAGTGACCATAAACATGGTACCTGAACTCATAACCAACGAGAAGTACGTAGTGTAACGTAAGTAAAATCTTTAGAATAGTTACTGTCAATATTTCTATAATAGTACTTCAAATTACCGAGTAATTGAATTGATTATATGCTAACAAATCAATTTAGATTCATGATGAAGACCAGACCAAATTAATAGATACATAATAATTATAGATAACTCAATATCACGAAAACTGATCGTGACAGTTAATTCGTGCAAAGTACTGGTGGTAAATCAAGAATGCATTGGAATTAGATTGTCGACGCGATTCAGCACTCGAAGCGCCGTCCAGCTCGTGTGTCCCAATTTGTGAGTCCTGCGAACAGATGGAACTCCTGATGCTCCAAGATTTATATATAGCTGAAGTGAGTATTGGCGATAAATACTTTTTTAAATACATTTATGACATTAAAATAAAATATTGTTACGTATGTTTTTTGCAGTATCTCGCATATAGTGATTAGGCAGAGAGAACTTGGTGTTAAAACGCTACGTTTCCCTACTTTCCGCCGAATTTTAGACATTGAGTGTGAGTCGACACCAGAGCGAAGAAATGAAAATATTAAATATTTTTTTACATGTTTTTTTGTGTATCTAGTTTGGCTTTTAGCAATATTTGGCTGAGTTGAATTGGTATACTATATTATATATTTAGAGTATATTTAGAGATGTATATTTAGGGTACTGTAAGTCTATTTTTAAAGTTTTTCAAATTATAAATAAATTATTTTTATACATACCTTATCAGTTTGTCACTGAAGAAATTATATTAGAATAATATTAATGTAATTTTACTATACATATGCTAGCTATTTATATAACTAAGTAAAATACAATTATGAATTTCAATGTAAACATGATAGATGAGGTTGTACAATTTATTACTGACAAGATATGTCTTAATGTGTCTCCATAGTGTCGCTTTATAAATGTTCTAAACTAGAGAAACTAAGTGGATAATAAATAGTACGCTGTACGCTGAAAACATATTAAATTTTGTGCCGTATGATCCCGGCCTAGAATAGGATCATCCTGGTACGGGTGGTGTCGTAAGAGGCGACTAAAATACGTGGTGTGGTAGAGTCACGTCGCCAGCAATGGCAACACGCATGGGCAGACCCGACCGGATCATTACCACCCGCGGCATTTAAAACCGGCGTGAAGTAGTGGCTTTATGTCACTGCGTTTCGCATCAGGTAATGCCGGGCTCCGGCGCCCAACCCACCTTAAAGGCAGGCAACGCACCTGTAGCTCCTCTAGAGTTGCGCGGGGTCGTGGGCGGCGGTGATCACTTACCATCACGTGACCCGAACGCTCGTTTGCCTTGTCTTTTCCATAAAAAATAAATATATTAATATGGGAGTCACAGAATATATGTATAATTCTTAGTTCTTCCTTTTGTGAATTATTTATGATATATTTGTATCACAGTGTAATGTGTGTAATTAGTCGTAAGATTATCCATTATGACACTGCCTTTCTTCACTTTCCGAATGCTGAATTCAACACCATACTTTACTTCGTTACCAGAGCGAAGAAATGAAAATATTAAAAGTAATATTTCCATTACAGTCACACTTATAGGCGTAGAAGCACGCCACGACTGGCCTCTTTGAGTTTTATTATTAAACTTTCTAAATGAAAAATAATTAAAATTTACACGTACGATATGTTCACACTATTGAAACCCATTATTATTATTATTATTAAGATATGTAATTCTATTATTAATATTGATATATAAATACGTTACGCACTTAAGCCATATAAGTATGCAATCTAAAATATTTTATTGACTAGTGTATGAAATGAACTGACGAATTGAATATACTTAGCAAATTTTATAATAATTACATTTTTTTTCTTTGATCTTCACGCTGTATCCTGTATGTAGCAGGATAGGCAGAATGCTAGTGTTGAGACATAGATATAAGAAAAAAAACTTATATCTATTATTGTCCTCTGTCTGTATTGCATGATGATTAGGAAACTGCAGTTAATATAATATATTTTATTGAATTAAATTTAAATAAAAATCAGCTTTACGGGATACAACATCCCGCACACAGCAGGGTAGGCAGAAGGAACCTAGTATTCACTCGCACTTGCACTCCGTTCCCCACTTTCCGCCAAGTTCTGGAGGCATTGTGTGCAGAATAGCGAAACTCAACACCGCGCCTTGCCTCGATACCAGAGCGCAGAAATGAAAATATACATGTAAATAAATATTTCATTTCCTCGAGTGGAGATCGAACCCACAACCAGTCTGGCCTCAACTGAAATATTTCGTAAAATTATAAATACAATTATAAAATATACTGTTGAGTAAATGTATGTAAATATACTGTTGAGTTTGAAGCAGTGCCTAGGACTTAGGACCACAGGTGTAGGCTTCAGGGGCCTCTTTACAGATTCTAACGCTCGCTCTCCTTTCCTCCAGTCAATTATAGCGAAACATACAACCTTAAAAAAATATGGGGTTTTTTATTTATTATTTATAAATACGGCTGCCTCTCAAAGAACAATATTGCCATAGCACACCTGCTATGGCGTATTACAGATTATTATTATCATCGGTAAATAACAATATTCGAATCGGCAAGTTAACAATATTATCAGTTCTGTTTGACACGAGTAATAATGTCATCGATGTTAATTATTTCTCATCTAGGTACTTTCAGAAAGATCAAATGTTCTGTATCCTATAATAAAAATACTTCAAAACCAATAAAATTTGTTATAAAATAACCAACATGTATGATTTCACCTTAATTACAGTACGTGTAAAGTAATTACAACTCTTTTATGAATTGTCAAGCTGTTTAACTTTCAAGTTTTCTCAATAACTTATAAACTTAGTAGGCAGAAACCCGACCGCTCCAACTTGGGCATTAGACGGTCTATTGAACTTACTTGAGTGGGGTTCATTAGCTATTATTTGAAACGCCTTTGTTGTTGTATTGCCCTGAATTTTCTGAATTACAAATTTTGGTTAAAACACGAAAGTGGATATCAAAGAGTCTCATGATTTTCAGCTTCTTAAATATTAATGTGAAACTTTTTTTTCTTAGAAACATCCTTTTGAGTGAAGATCGGAGCGACTTAACTCCAGGTTCTCGTATATAAAATGTGTCTATTTACCTATTACAATCACATATGAGACGACGTCATGGCGCAGAGGCACAAGCGTGTATACGTGTAACTCAACTGTGGTTGCGGGCGCGATGCCCACATGATTTTATTTTCCCATTTTCCTTATTGGAAGTAAAGTAGCTATTGGATATGATGATTCTTAGAAAACAGCTTGGGCAGAAAGAACATGGGAATCTAGTGTTAAGATACTCCGTTTCGATTAAGACAAACAAACCAACATCTAGTCGCGCTTACAGTCCCACGTGTGTGCCCTTGCGCCACGACTGGACTCACGCGAATAATTGGTTAAATAAAGTATAGTTTCATTTAAAAAAATCTCGAATATTAAGTACTAGCGGCCCGCCCGCGGCTTCGCTGGCTTAAACTACATGATTATTGATTTAATAAACAGAATTGACTGGCAACTATAATGACTTCTAATATTATTTTTTATTACTTTAATCAGTAATATTCTAATATTATTTTTTTACTACATTATCGTAATTACTTAATTTAAGAACTTTTGATTCTTAATAAGAATTTTTGATTGTTTTGAATTAAAAAATACGGCCAATGTTGATATTTGATATTTATAAAATATACATAAAGCTAATTATTTATTATACGTATATATTTTTGTAGCATTACGTTCTTTTTACCTATGTGTGTGGAGATTTCGAACGAACGAATTGAACCAAAAAATCGATGTATTTACTTGATGTTTCTTTGATGATCAAATCGTTTTTTATCTCTGTGTTGAATTTTTTACGACCTAAACTTAACTGTTATGATTTAAGGAGGTAATCTCCACTAACAATTCAATTTTGTTTACTTTATTTATAAAATATTGTATAATAGTGCTTCATAAATGTAAATTTTTATCAACAGTCATATAATCAAGACGTTTCGAATGTCATTCTCTAGCCAAGAATCTTACCAGCACTATTGCTTTATAACATTCGCAGGCAAACTAATGCCTTGAGTTTATTCAAATGACGATAAGTTTTTTTAATGAACCGATTTTGATGAAACAAGTTTTAATTGTTAAGGTGAGTTAAAACAAAGCAATTGGTAAAACTTTCAAGTAAATCAGTTCAGTACTTTCGGAGATTAGCGTGGCCATATATATAGACAGACAAGAAATTTAAAAAAAACCATCAAAATTACTAAATGTACAGAAAAAATATTTTTACTGTCTTATTATATATTATAAAGATTAGATTAGAGAGATTATAAAATTATAAAAATAAAATATTATTTCTTTCATAAAACTTCATCCATTTGTTACTCTATAGTTCAATACAAATTGTTAATAAAGTAGTGAAAATGTCAATATAAGTTGTGCTATAAGTAAGTATAAAAGTATTGTCTATCGCTATCTCATTATTGGAAAACGCGTAATTGAACATTCTCGTCCAACAATCATAAGCCAATTAAAAAATCTTTTTATTTTCTTTGCTTCTTAGGGTCCGTACCTCCAAAGGAAAAAAATAATTCTTTATAGGGTCACTTTGTTGTCTGTCTGTTCGTCTTTCTCTCTCGTAGTCCTCACCGTATCGACCTATGAAATTTCTAATCGCAATTCGTTCCATACAAAGTGAGTGCATACGCATATGGAAATGACAAGGCAAACGCAAGCAAAAGAGCTTAAGGGTCACCTGATGGTAAGTGATCACAGCCACCCACGATCCCGTGCAATACCAGAGGAGCCACAGGTATTCTACAATTGTTTGGTGGGGGGAAGTAAGTTCCTACGAAACCGCACAGTCGTGCTATCCAGGTAGTGAGGATGCTATTGAGCTTGTGACGTACTGTTTGTAAATTTGACAGCAAGTCTGGTACTTGAACAAAACATACTTTAAACAGTCCCCCAGAACACTCTCCATGATAAATGTGGTATAAAATGTACATCGAGGAGACGTATACATACATCCTTTCACAGATTATTTATTGGGTTCCCAATGATTCGAACGACTCTTCATTGTTTGTAATCAAATAGTCTAAGCAATAAGTTGTACTTCCCGGTGACCTACAATCCTCAAAATAAAACGAAACGCTCGGTGGGCAAGTTGCACTTATCAGGTTTTTTAAAAATCGCCAACGCAATTGTAGGTTTAGAGACTTGTTCAAATGTACTAATTCTACAAAATAGCTAAACGAACTGAAAATTACTACAATTACGATCATAAAAATTAAAAATGAAGTAAGTTTTGAACTAATAGTTTTTAGATCATTATGTTAACGTAAACAAAATATAATTAAAATTATATCAACATTTAATTATATCTCTCAAATCGTATTTGTTTATTTCCACAAATAGCGAAACAGAAATGATAAATTTCCACTATTTTCCCTCATCAGCTCCTTTGGGAATTCCTTTACTCTATATTTTTTCATGGTTCTTACACGTTATTTGATAAACAAAAAGGAAAAAAGCATAAATTACGCACCTTTGTGTTTTATTAAGATGATTCAATTTGATTTGTATATATCATTTAAGTATAATATAAATATCGAGACGTATATTATTATATCAGCATTAGCATTGTAAGACATGCTTAGACATTTAAATTACAATTATTGGTATGTGGTTAGCTAAAATTATATTTACTGGCTTACTTAAGAAAGCCGTTTCCGAGACCGTCGTGACGCATGGGCACAAGCGCGTGTTTGTAAATCGACGGTTGTGAGTTCTATTCCCACTCGAGGAAATTAAATTTTAATTTCTTCGCTCTGGTACCAAGGCAAAGGCGCGGTGTTGAGTTACGTCAATCAACACGCAATGCCTTAAAAATCGGCGGAAGTGTCTTATCTAGGGCACCTCTGCCTACTCTGCTATATGCGAGATACAACGGGAAGCTGAAAAAAAAACTTTAGAAATATAAAGATGAGAGGAGAAGAGTTTTTACTAAGACAAAAAATACTTATTTAGAAAACGTATAAAAATTTGAACGTAGCGGGACTCGAACCCGCGCCTACTGGAAACCGACCAGGATTTCTAGATTGATCACAATACAAATAATCGAAATAGAAAGAGTCGTTTCATTTACAACCCTTACTAAACTTCAGTACTTAAATTTAATAAATTATTAAAAGAGTAATCTAAGTAAAAAAAAAATATTAGGAGTTTTAACTTTAAATTATTTAAACCCACTTAAAATATTTGACAAAAAACCACAATCCTGTGTATAAATAGAGTTATGAGGAAACGTTAAAAAGGGACGAGAATTATATAAGTAGGTCAATCGATATGTTACATCCCTCAGAGATGGTGATTAAAATAGCAATAAGTATTGACAAATGGTGTTGCATCTGCTTCACGTACAGGAGCCATTCTTTTAAAGTGCCTTTTATACTTAGAGAAGGATCCATTGCACACCTATATTATATCACGTTTACGTTCTTTTTATTTGCGATTAGTGTTTTAGTGACGGTCGTGGTATCGCTAGAGCTCGACATATTTCTTTTCAGCTTCACGCTGTATCCCGCGCAAAGCAGGGAAGCCAAAGGGAACCTTATGTTAAGACATTGCGCTCCCCATCTTTTGTCGAATTTTCGGAACTTAACTATTAAAGAAATAGATATATTAAAGAAACAAATTTCGAAGAAGGTACTTCTGGAAATATAACATGTCCTGATAAAATAAAGTAATATAAAACACTTTACCTACAAGGTGATACAAGGCGACAATATTCCAATATTGGACTTTTATTCAAAACAAATGTGTCTACGAATGTATCTTACGTGATCCTATCTATTTAAAACGTCCGATAGCGTCTAGACACGGAAGCGGAAACGCTTTGCTGAACGAACAATTCCTTTGCAGCAAAACGGAAGAACTCCATAAAGCAGAACTAATTTAATTCATAAATAGTTTTGCATCAACCAGAATGAATAAGTAAATGTATAATATTACAGTTATAGTTAGAATATGTATTATATCTTTAATGATATCCTTATTAAAGGATAACTTATAACACATAGGGGGGCCAGTCGTGGCGCAGGAGTACAAGCATGTGACTATACAAACGACAGGTTCGATTTCCACTCGAGGAAATTAAATATATATATTTTTTCATTTCTTCGTCCAAGGAAAAGCGTGGCGATGACTTTCGACTCAACACGCACTGCCTCCGGAATTAGGTGAAAAGTGCGGAGCGGAGTATCTTAACACTATCCTTCCTTTGCCCACCACGCTTCAAGCGTGAGAAAGCGTGATGTTAAAAAAAAATAAAATAATAACCAATTGATGTATAGCTCTGTACCTAAAATTATATGAGTAAGTGGAAAATTGGATCTATTTTGTATAAGTTTTTAATTGACTGTAATAATATGATGTTACTTTCTTAGTCATAAAGAAATTGTCAAATGTGATAAAATTAGTCAAAATATAATTTCTCCTTGAGGTATTTTGCAAGTTTGAAATGTTTCCTTTATCATTTTCTTTGATATTATTCTCACTCCGTGTCTTGTTTAATTCTTAATGGACTATAGTGTAGATTACTTAAAATATCAAGATTCATTAAAATTACTTTGTTTCGGAATAAGCTGAAGTACATCATTCATACTATTTGAAATGTAAGGGAATGTTCTTATATAATACTGGATGTACTCTGCGTTTTTTCTTTTTTACACACTTAACATTTTTAGTTTTCTCACAATTACCCTGGAACTCTTAAAAGAATAAAAATATGTAATGAGATTGAATTAAGGTAGAGTAACAATAGTTTTCATTTATACTTTTTCTTAAATTGTAATGATATAAACCTTCTTACTTATAACCTAAGCATGTTTAAAAATATATAATTCAGTTACATTTAAGCTATTCTATAATTGTTCTACAACTACTTATTATTTATTTTATTATTTTAGTTGTTTTAACTACCTCTACATACATCCAAATACATCTAAAGTGCCCTAAAGTCTTTTACTTTACAACAATTTTCCTAAAAATACTAGAACATGCATTTTGTTTTCTTTCTAAAAGTGTATCTTTTGTCTTAAATCTAGTTTCGTATAAAACTTAGCTTTGGAAATAACTCGAACGATTGTAAAAATAGTATCCCTAGTGAACTTCTCAGTACACAGTGCAAAATAACTTTAAATATGTAGTTTAATATTTATCCTTAAAGTATTACTGTCGGATTTTCATTTAGTGAAACATTTTCTTCAATTTTTATTGATTCAGAAGAACATTTTATTTTCATTCCTAAAAATATTTAATGTCATTTTTTTTTAATTAGTTTGTTTACCAATAGTTTTCTTTTTTAAATGTATTTTAAAGAGTGTTGTTCGACAAAGTTGCTTTAAATAGCTATTTGATTAAATTGGCTGAAACTTTAAATATAGGTATACTATTATTAAAAATCAATTCAAGCGAAGCTGCGAACGGGTGGCTAGTTTTAAATATAGATATTTTTTTGGTGCAATTAAGTAAAGCGAAGCATTACGTTTTCTTTTAAAATATTGAAATTGGAGGAAACTTGCCATTAAATATGAATTTATAAATATTTTAATGAAATGTGCACGATGACACATTTATTTTCTTAATAATAAAACAAAACCATTGTTCTCCATATAAAAAATTGGAATAACTCCACCTAAACCTAATATTGATTAAATTTTAATTTGATCAGAACGTATACAATAAAAATAAAGGTGGCTCCAAATTTTATACGCGTGGATCAAAATTAAAAATTCTATTTTAAACATCGCCCGAATATCCCAAGCCATTCAGAATTTAGGTTGAAATCCCATGGATGCCATTAAATTTTTCGTCCGAGGTTGGTTTTAAAGCAAGGTTTATTGATGTTTTTCTTTGGGGAAGCGATAAATAGAGTTGATATACTCTACGGGTTATAGAAAAATTGCAACGTTAAAATGTATTGAGGCTTTGTATCATATTTTGTATACCTTTACAAAAAAATAAAAATAGCAGAAAATAGTTTAAAAGTAGGCGGCCAGTCGTGTCGCAGGGTCACAAGGGTGTGACTGTAAAATCGACTGGTCGTGGGTTTGATCCCCACTCGAGGAAATGAAATATTTATTTACATTTATATTTTCATTTCTTCGCTCTGGTGTCGAGGCATAGCGCGGCGTTGAGTTCCGCCACTAAACACGCAATCCCTCCAAAACTCGGCGGAAAGTGGGGAATGGAGTGTCTTAACATTAGGTTCCCTCTGCCTACCTTGCTGTGTGCGGGATACAGCGTGAAGCTGATAAAAAAAGTACTTACAGAACTTAATATTCCACTTTTTTTTTATTTGCGTATTTTATAATATTGATTAGTAATAAATATAACATATGGATTGTCAGGTATTTATAAAAACCTAGTTAAAATCATTGCTGGCTCAAGTTACAAAATAAATATGGATTTGAAATATGACCTTCAACAGATACGGATATATATCACAAAGAAAATGGATTTTATATCTATTCGAATCTGAATTTTAAAATAATACACGTTTCTGGATGAATCTGATATGCTTTGCAATCAGGATAGCATGAAAATATTTGCCAGGATCAGGATAGCATGAAAATATTTGCATTTATTTAATAGAAAAAATATAATATTTGAAAAATATTTAAATACAAGACATAAAGCCTGTTGTGAAATAAAATATTTAATATTTTCGTAACGTGACAAAGCGCGTCGTCACTTCCGTTCCGTCACTCAACGTGCAATTGCTCCAGAATTCAGCGGTAAAAAGACATGACATGACATATTTGTAGCAGTAAAATTAACCTAAATAATAATAAAAGACTAAATAAATGCAAGTACATACATATTCGTATCTCGTAAGAGACGACAGACGCGTGTCAGAAGCACTTATCTGTCCCGCGCTGTCACGTCGCGTCCCTGTACACTGTACAGTACAGTCAGCTGTGGAGCGATGCGTGCGAACGGTAAACACACGTTATTACACATTTCTATTGAGTAAAATATGTTACTATTTATTTTTTGACATATCCATACATATTTTTTGTACTACTTTTTTTCTGTTTTGTAATAATACTAAAAAAAAACGCCCCAGAATTGGGCGGGGAGTGGGGAGTGGAAGTGTCTTCATGGGAACGGAGTGTCTCTCTCTCTCTCTGTTTTGTGCTGGACACAGTATGAAGCTAAAGAAAACATTAGGGTGTAACTTAATGTTGTTTCTTGTTAATAAAAAGAACCACTTGAGTACAATTTACTACACCAAAATCAATTAAATGGGAAAAGAAAAGATCAACATCATATTGATTGTTAGATAAAATCACACCACCATAATTTGATCTTATACTCTATGCTCATTTTAGATATACCTATAAGATTCTTTATAGTGGAACAGACGAGAGTAAAGAAAACATGAAATTACTAACGCAATATCTCTAAGCACCAACCATACAAACCCATGCAATAATTAGTTAATACTTGCTTTTTGTATATGACAGTAGCTTGATTGTCTATCTATTATAGATTATCTCCTGAAGTAATTATGATTAAATTTAACAATAGCTTCCTTAGTTTAGATTACATCAATATGATCTTCTTTATAGAAGTGTGACTATCTAATAAAGTTTCAAGTTTCAACAAATCAGTCCATTGCTACCGCTTTTGAATGGACTTTTACATATAAGGGCGTTATGTAAAAAAAAAAAAAGTTTTTGGCACTTTAGCGAATAAAAATTTAGTGTTATTGTAATTTACTACTAATAAGGGACGCGAATGAATTGACAGAAGGTAGGTAATGTTATAGTCAAAAGAATTAGCTTTACATTAGGTATCGTATTCAAAGTAAATTCAGCTTGTGGTTTCATAATTAGGGTCTCAATTCGAATCTCTCGAGTAGCTTCTTTTTTAAATTTAATTTTTAAATATTTTCCTTTCTGTGGTCTTCATAAAGAATATTTTAGTTATATAGTTTTAATTTCTTTTCCGATTATCTAGTACTGCTACTACTGATCAGAATTATCTGTTACACCGTCACCTCACTTTGTACTCATCCAAGTATAACCGATGGTGTATTTTTTCAGCTTCACGCTATATTTCGCATGTAAAAAGTTAGGGAGAGGGAGCTTAGTTAGTTAGTTAGCTAGCACTTTTCACTTTGTTCTGGAGGCTTTGCGTGTTGAGTGGCTGAACTCAACGCCGCGCTTTGCTTCGGAACCAGAGCAAAGTAATTAAATGTTAAATAATGAATTTCCTCGAGTGTGAATCCAATCTATCTGTCGCGAGTACAGTCACACGCTTGTGCCCATGAGCCACGACTACCCTCATCTTATCTTATTATAAACATTTTAAAAACATCCTTCACATTTCTACAAAACAAAAATCGAAAACTATATCAAAGAATGCTCTAATCAAAGAAATACATACGGCTGTAATTCTTTACCTGAGGCCATGTTTCAAGTGAACAATCTCCTGAGGCCGTCTCTAATCACTTAATTCATTTCATTAACGCCATCGATACTTATTTAACTAGTGATCGTATTTCCGGTGTGTGTTGTGTGTTTTTAAGATAACAAAAATAAAATATTGTTTTATATATTTCTACGACACTTTTTCTCAATGTTTCTCTAAACGAAATCAACTTTTATTGGATTTTACTTTTCTAAAAAAAATTCTGGTATGCAGCTAAGTAAAGTTAACATTTTTTAAGTCAGTGTTTTTTAACAGGTGTTAAAAGATAAAGAAAATCAGAATGCTCTGCTTTCTTTATGTCTCTAATATTAAGAATTAATATTATTCTGATGCCTTTCGTGGCGCAGGGGCACAATCGTGCGATGTAAACATGACAGAGTGTGGGTTCGACTCGAGGAAATCATATATTTAATATTTTATTTTCTCGCTCTGGTAGCGAGGCAAATTGTGACGGTTTTGTACACATTATATTTGATTACAATACTTAAAGTTACAAATATCTACATATATCATTTGACCAACCTTGACGGGTCAAAAAATCATTTTCTCTTCACTTATTCCCAAATCATGTTGAATCAACATTCACGAAAGAAAAATATTTTTCTAGTTTTCGTGACAATGCTTAAACTCCCTTAATCTATTTATGTAGCAATTACAGTGTTAAGCACTTAAAATATATCCGAATTTACCTTCAAAATTTTGTTGGAATATGTAAATGCAGGCGTACACTGCTGAGATAATAGGCTATTTTAAGCTACATACAACATCCCGAGGGGTCATTTATTTTACCGTAGCTTCGCTTCGCCCTAAGTCTTAAATTAGAATCATGTTCATAGCTAACTGGTAGTATTATAAATTTAATATTTTCTCTATGTTTGTTATTAACGATATTAATATCATTTATTTCTTTAAATTTGATTTACAAAAGGTCTTATAAATAAAATTTTAATATATTTATTGTATTGATTTAATTCTTGTTTAATATATAAATTTTCCAGTTTACCTCTTTTCCTGAATATAAAAGTATAGTCATACAGTAAGTAGAGAATCTATAATAGTGTTAGACACTCTGTTCCCTATTGGAATGCACAGTGGAAGTAGAGCGGAGAAATGAAATTAATTATAATATATACAGTCCTTTTTTTTACGAAAAAAGACAAGGGAAACGAGCGTTCGGGTCACCTGATGGTAATTGATCACCGCTGCCCACGACCCCGTGTAACACCAGAGGAGTTACAGGTGCGTTGCCGGCCTGAATGTACCCAGTTCGTATAGACTTGGAAACGCTGCCGCAGGTAGGCCATTCCACAGTTGAGTTGCGCGTGGAAGAAAGTTCCTGCGAAACCGTACAGTAGTGGAGTGCCACGTATCTAGATGGTATAGATGATACTTCAGTTTGTGACGTACTGCGCGGTTAGAAAATTCAGTGGCAGGTAACAGGTCAAACAGTTCTCCAGAACACTCCCCATGATAAATGCAGTAGAGAACGCACAGCGAGGAGACATATCTACGCAAAGCCAATGTGTCAAGCACTGGACAGATCATTGAGTCGCCAACGATTCGAACGGCTCTACGTTGTAAGCGATCAAATGGTTCAAGCTGATACTGGGGTGCACCAGCCCAGACATGAGAACAGTACTCCATATGATACCGAACCTGGGCCCTATACAGGGCCAATCGATGTTTTGGCATGAAGTACTGTCTCGCTCTGCTGATGACCTCCAGTTTCTTCAAGGCCAACTTGGCCTTGCTTTCCAGATGATCGCGATACTGGCAGTCACTCGAAACGCTAAGGCCCAATGATACTGATACTGGGAGCGGCTATAAGGGAAGTGATTTGGAAGACTAGCGATACGACAAATGGATTTTGTTTTGTGGTTGACGCGCAAGCTTGTGTCTTCTTGGGATTGAATTGAACCAAGTTCCTTTCACCCAATGAGGAAACATTCCCGAGGGATACCGCTTTCCCGAGAAAGACTTGCGCGGCCGGAGTAAACAGCGTCCACTATGCTATCATCTGCATAGCAATGAATGCTAAAATCTTCTAACATGTCATTGATATGCAGAAGAAACAGCGTAGGGAACAGCACGCAGCCTTGGGGAACGCCAGCGTTCACAGGCATATGTGCGGAGCAAAAACCATCGACAGCGACCTTGATGCAAAACTGGCCCAGTTACAAAACTGATGATCAACTTGTATAAATTCTCGGGAAACCCATAGGATGGAAGTTTAGCAAGGAGCGCGAGAATCCGAGTGAGACTCGAACTGATATCAGAGAGTTCTGGTATACTCTCAATGTCTCGAATTCAAGCTGAAAGCGTAGTGTCTTAACACTAGGTTAGATGTTTGTTCGACTGTAAGCGAGACAAAATATGAAGCTTAAATTTCTTTTATCAGTAACCTAATATTTAAAGACTGATATCGAAACATCATTACAATTTTATTTGTAATATATATTGCTGAAATTAGTATTTCAATAGTCAATTAAAAAAGAAAACAAAATAAAATCTTTGTATTTAAAGTAAAGAATTTTTCTTTTTTAGAATAATGCAGAGTTCGCGGACGTAGCACGTTCCTCTTACGGTAAATATTTTGCGGTCAGCTTTTATATTTTAAACATCGTCGGTAAGAATTGTTAATTCCTGTAGAAAAATATTTAAGTAAATCAAAATCAAATTAGCTTCACGCTGTATCCCGCACACAGCAGGGTAGGAAAGAAGGAACCTAGTGTTAAGACACTCCGTTCCCCACTTTCTGCCAAATTCTGGAGGCATTGCGTGTTGAGTGGCAGAACTCAACGCCGCGCTTTGCCTCGATATCACACTGAAGAAATGGAAACATAAATTTAAATAAATATATGAAATTTAGAACAAAATGCTTTACATGTAAATTTTAAAGTTTTTTGTTGAACTTTGATTAAAATAATGAATAGATAGACAAGTGATCTAGCATGTTTTTGAATGAAAATTCGATAATAATCTAATAGTTTTAACTGCGTGTGGCGTGATAGTAACTAGAACTAAAGATACATCCCTGGGATCTTTGGGAGGACGATTGAGCCATCGGATTGGTCTGGGTGTTTATAAGGAGTCTGGAAACAGTAGCGTAAATAATATATGTAAAATTAAAGCAGGGTAGTATAACTTAGTTTGACCCAATTTTAAACAACCTTTAGGATGTCTGGTGGGAGTGAGTAGGGGCCGACGTTAAGGCAATAATAAATGTACATTTTTTACATTATTCTTAAAAAATATATTTGAATACGAGTATTTCTGCTTTAACGTAGGTGCGCGTGTACCTTTAGTTGGCGATACCTCTGAAAGGGCCCCACTTTCAAGTCAGTAAGTACGCATACCGTCTTATCTACATATTAAACTATTAATCCTCAAAATTTTAATTTTGCTAAAATGACGTAGGTCAGGTCCCATCCCTGGGATCTCAGTCTATTGTCAAAGATATCTTAAGTGTAACGATTGGTATGAATTGTCAAAATCAAATTAACCCACCAAAAAACAAATAAATGCTTAAATATAAAAGAATAATATGTGTCAAATATATATCTTTATTTTAAATATATATCTTCCTTTGTTTCTTATTGTCAGTTAAGAAGTAAATGAAATATATACAATAGAATTAATCAAAATTATATCATTAAAATGTATGTTAACTATTACTGAGTGCATCAAAAGTTTGTCCCGCTCTCAAAACAAAACATATATACTTATATCTGACTTGATAACAAGGAAACGAACCCACGACCTTAAGCAATTAATGTCACTAAACTACACACAAAGGCCAATTAGCTAGTGCATACATAAAGCAATTATCACCTAGCCATACATACAATCCTATAGATTTAATTCGATAGTGTATCTTGGTACAACTTTAATTGGTGGCGTAGGCTTTAACTAAACTGTATAATATCCCTAACTGCAGCTATTATTACGACTAAGGTAATTAGTGCTGGCAGTTACTGTGTTCGATTTTGATCATATATAGCCTATACGAGACATACGGGCTTGTTAACTGTTAGTGTAATTTCATTTGAATATTGTTGTGCAAATTACATATCACATACGTACGTATATAATATATGACTTTGAATTTACAGCATTTAGCACATATTTATTAATATATATAAAAAATGCAGCAAAAAATGCAACATACACTAGCTACTTTATTAGTTGTTGTGTAATTTACTAAATGTCACACGTGTTTCTGGTGAACTGTTTCCGTTTCTTCCTATTGGTTCCTTAAGGAACGGAATAATATATAATATTTTTAAAATCTTAAGATTCTATTTATGAAACGAAAAAGCTTAACTAATTATTATGATATCTTTAAATTTACTTTTGTTAAGTTAGTTGTATTAATATTTTTTTTTTTCTAAACTAATAAAAATATTTATAAGCAATTAGGTACCTACAAACGTTCATCTTTCTTTATTATTACTTACATGGTTAAATTAAATAATATACAGATATTGAGTTACACAAAAAGCATCTGTAAATAAAATAAAAATAATATTCCTAACATTTTTATAATCCAGCCAGGACGCATGCAAGGGACCATAAAAGGAGTGGAACGTCATTTCCGCGAGTCAACTCACAACGTCAACATTTCCTCAACCGGCGTCGGCTGAGCCTGAAACTACAAACATCGCTTTTTCCGTCACATGCTCTGTTCGGATCTACCCGTATTTCTGGGAACTAGCCAATTTTAATTTCCGTTGAAAACTGTTGCTAAATTTGCCTGTTCTTGAGGTTTCTCTTTTTTATGTTCAAATAATTGAGAAATTGTTGTATAGCTTTAAATTTTTTGTCAGTTCTGCGCTTTCCGTACGATTTTTCGGATATTGCGTATTAAGTGGCGTTACTCAATAGCGCATCTTGTTATCAAAACGGGGAAATTGAAATAATCGATTCAAACTCACAAGTTTTGTGATTATAGTCAATCATTGTACTTAAATAATGAAACTATTGTCATATATTTATTATCTTTACATATAAATAAAATTGAAGTATCGGTCTGCCATTCTGTTTATCTGGTCTAATATCTCTGGAATTGCTGAATCGATTTTTACAAGATTTTCTCTGGAAGTTAAAGGAAGTAATGGAGCGACATATAGGCTAGGCTTTTCATCTTGAAATTTCCGCAAGATCGTGATTTGTGCGGGTAAACCGCGCTTATTACACGTAGGTATCGCCCAGACAGATATGTCAAATAAACCAAACAAAACAAACAAATAAATGGAAGATAGCACACGTGGTCATCATACGGAAACCAGGAAAGGAGGACTATACCCACCCAAAGTCATACCGACCGATCGGCCTCCTCTCAGTGCTTGGAAAAATTGTAGAAAAACTTTTAGTCGG